>JAWQFJ010001321.1:30000-87838 GCA_034096865.1 Theodoxus fluviatilis
AAAACATGGTCAAAATCCAGAAAAGACTATTCTGAGTAATGACAGCGAGATAATATTTCGAGCTGCTAGTATTTACTTGAATAAAGCTTTTCAACGCAGATCTTACGCTATAACTTTACCCGAAAGCAACGATTTTTATTGTTATTAACGTTGGTATAACATGTCTGTTGCAGATCACTGTCATAGATATCGCACCCGATGTGAAGGTGTATGATATATGTATGCCATTGAAATAGGCCGGTGGTCTCTTCAATAAACCGTTCGTTCTCTCTCTCTCTCTCTCTCTCTCTCTCTCTCTCTCTCTCTCTCTCTCTCTCTCAAATGAAAGTATCAAATGCACTATGTTTGCAGATGACGCCATTATCAGCGTAAGCGACAGAAGCATAAATTCCATCCAATGCACCCTGAATGTTACCCTTGATGATTTACAAAAATGGTGTTCATCAAAGAGAATGGTCATAAACCCCTCAAAAACCAAGTGCATGATCCTAACTACAAGACAAAACGTCAACGACAATCCTTAACCATCAACCTTATGCTAGAAGATGAAATCATTGAGCAAGTCTCTGAACACAGAGTGCTAGGCATAATTGTTGATGAACAACTAACTTGGGAACAACATGTCAATTCCTTATGCAAAACTATTGCTAAGAACATTTTCCTGCTCTCTAAACTGAGACATTTTGTCAACACCGATGCATGCGCAATGTTTTTTTCACGCACACATAAATTCCCATATTAATTTTGCATCTGTTGTATGGGATGGCTCCATGGCAGTGCACTTGAACAAGATTAAATCACTGTACAGACGAGCTGCCAAGCTTATCATTTCCGACTCAACATTGTCTACGGATGAAAAGATAAAAAATCTTGGCTTACTACCCTTCCAAAAACACCTCGTCCTCAATAAATGCATCCTTATGCACAAAATTGCTCATTCACGAGCACCGAAGTATCTTACTGATCTCTTCATTCGTCCCCAAACAAGCCATTCACTATCTCGCAACACTTTCATTCTACCACAACCTAGAGTAGACATTTTCAAAGGCAGTATTACATATTCAGGTGTTATGATATGGAATACACTCCCATTGCACCTAAGGAACAATACTTCCATGAAGTCTTTTAAAGCATCCATACGTGATTATCTATTCAGATGATCTCACTGCTGTCGCCTGTACATATGACACGTATTTGCTTGAACTTCAAGACTCACTGAGCTGACAGTTGTCAAAGGCATCTACTAAAATCTTTGTCATTGTTGATCATATTCTTCACATACCTTACCAATTGTTGTACATAGATTAGCTACTGTGTATTTTTTGTCTTAATTATCCATGTTTTCATTTCTTTATGAGCAAGGACAATTTGTAAGATAAGCAGAAATGCATAAAATGTCATCCTCGATAAATAAAGAATCAATCAGTTAATCAATCAATCTCTCTCTCTCTGTCTCTCTCTCTGTCTCTCTCTGTCTCTTCTCTCTCTCTCTCTCTCTCTCTCTCTCTCTCTCTCTCTCTCTCTCTCTCCTCTCTCTCTCTCTCCTCCTCCTCCTCCTCCTCCTCCTCCTCCTCCTCCTCCTCCTCCTCCTTGCTATGATCTTTCGTCCTTTCGCCAAGCCTTTCATCCTTAGCCTGCCTTTTCTTCACTTTCCACTCACCATAGCCATGGTGACTTACGGTGGGCAAGGGAGATAACTGAATGATCCCTGACGTCAACGTCCTGTTTATCCTCTCTATCTTTTGCCTCTCTCTTTTCTGTCTCTCTTTTCTGTCTACCTGATCCCCCTTTTCAGTTTCAGTGTCTTCTTTCCGTCCACCCCCAGCCCCCCGCCCCGCCCCATCCCTACTGTCACTCCGTCAACCCAATCACCTCGATCATGCCCCTTCAATCTTCGGTGTGTGCGTACCCCGCTTGTCCCACCCGCTCATGTACCGGTCACTCTTGGGGTTTTGTGTGTGTGGTTGTTTTTTTTGTTTTGTTTTTCGTGTGGGGGGTGGGGGTGGGGGGTTGTGTTGTGGTTTTTGTGGGGGTTTTTTTTTGGGGGGGGGGTCTCTCCATGACCGCCCCAATCTTCCTCGTTGATATGTCTGCCCTCCATTTAATCAAAGATTATAGGTTACACAAAGATAGCTCATGCCGAGCTTTTGCTATATAAAGTTACAAGACGCTCGAAAACGCAGCGCCCCGAGCGGCAAGAACTATGGGGAAGTAATCACAACGCTTAGAGACATGTAAAAGTGCTTGTTTTATCGACGCGTTTCTGATGCGTTCCGATCATGTTTGTGACTACATTTACGGTGTAATGTGTAATAAAATGATTTGCTGCAATAATGGGGGTGTTTTGGCTTTGTTTTTTGTAGCAGGCGTTGTGAAATCGAAATATTTGGTTCATCGAAATGGGAGCATATAGTCCGTTTCAACATTGCTCTGTCAGTGGAGACAAAGATTATTCGTCTGCTAGCCATCTAGGTACATATGGTGAGGTTTGTTTACTTATCTTCTGTGGGTTTTGTGCAGAAAGTATACGTTAAAACAGTCTAATATGAATGACTATTTTCGATTAGTTTTTAATCTAATTAATATTTTTGCATGCTTTAACGCGGCCGGATCTTTGGCATAACTCCCCGGGCGTGCGAAGTCAGTAGCGTCTCCACTGACAGAGCAATGTTTAAACGGACTATAGGCTCACGGACATGCGCAGAACCATCCATTTCGATGAACCAATTATTTCGATTTCACAACGCCTGCTACAAAAAACAAAGCCAAAACACCCCCATTATTGCAGCAAATCATTTTATTACACATTACACCGTAAATGTATTCACACACATGATCGGAACGCATCAGAAACGCGTCGACAAACAAGCACTTTTACATGTCTCTAAGCGTTGTGATTACTTCCCCATAGTTCTAGCCGCTTGGGGCGCAACGTGTCTCGATCCTCACAACAATGAGCTAATGAGCTATCTTTGTGTAACCTATAATCTTTGATTTAATCCAGCATTATTTCGCGCTCTTTACCTATCATATTCTAACCTCCTATTCCTTTTTTCTCTTCAGTTTTATCTCTTAACTTGCTTTTTTCCGAATGCTTAATCCTCATCTCTCTGTTCCACTCAACTGACCCTCAATAATCCTCAATGAAGCTTTTCTACATGCTTCTCTCTCGTCTTTTTCTTCGTTTTCCATCGAATTTCAATGAATTATTTGTACACAACTTAACGAGACTTCGTCGATCTTTTTCCCGAACTGTGAATCGACGCTCATTCCGTACGCGTATAATTAAAATTTCACCTAATTTCCGTGATTCCCTTGCAATTCCTTCCATACCTGGCTCATCTGGGGCGCGTTGCTTATGCTAGTATCTTGCAAGGACTTGCAAGAAACGCGAGGCGAGTGCGTTTCCCACAGCTTCTAGCAAGAGGAAACGCGAGCTTTACCGTGAAGGCTTCGGAGTTACTTATGTCGCGTCTAGTGGGATGATTCAAAATGGCGGAGACCATGCCGGTTGGGTTGCTTTTCACAGACGGCAGTGCATGTAATGTGCCTCTTCCTCCCCGAGAATGGAAAAATGTACGTGCAGGAAAGTATTTGCTATTCGAGTGTTCATTTGTGCATTGTGAGGAGTACGTACACAGGTTATATCTGGACAAACACTGTCGATTTTGTTAAAATCCTAGCACACATGGAGGAGTGTAAATATACAATGCATGTCCGTTCTCTATGTTATGCCCCCAGTATTGATCTGGGCCCGTATTCACAACGGCGATTTATCGGCGATTTATTTTAACTCCGATTTATCTCTAAACTCAGACGATTCCAACTGCCTGTTCCGCTCTCCCTTGGCTGGAAACCAGTATATATAGCAAAGTGCAACCTAGGATCCTCTGACGAGCGTACCTTATCTAACCGATCAAGATAACGCGGGGCTAGGGGATAAATCGAGTGTTAAAAAGATAAATCGCCGTTGTGAATACGGGCCCTGGAGTGTATCGAGGCACAACATTTTCGACAACATTGTCTATGTGTGCATTCAAGTTGCTTTCTTTTCTTTGACAAAGTTGCCGTGCCATACGAGATGCCACAATGGTATATTCATTCAAGTTTAAAAAAGAAAGCTGTGGCGTCTGCGTTGTCATTTACTTCGTCTGACAGCAAATTCTTCATCAACTCTCTCGCCAGGACGAAGCCATGCTCTCTCAGACTTCTACCTTGCCTATTGATGGTTGGCAGTTGCCTAGAGATCTTGCCTGGCTTGGGCTGGTTCGTGAGAAATTATTTATCAACTAGTAGACTAAGAAACACGCCCCCGACTATCATCATTAACACGCCCCTGACTATCACCGTCATCTATTTGCCAGCATAGCACACCACCACGACCCATCCCGTCAAATAGCTCGACATCCCAGGGGCGAGTTTCAAAATAGGTAGTCGATCTTGGTCGCAAGATCTTGCTTCGCAGTAAGAGCTAGCTAAGAAAGAAACTACCCAACATTCCCTCGTTCTAGCCTCATTTCGAACTTTTGTCTCCATGGTCACAGCGTACACGAATATCCGTGTACTTCGACATCACCATAATCCAACAACATTCTGAAGTCTATCTTGCATCTTTTTCTCATTCCATAACTTAACATGCACAATAACTCAAAATATAAAATAAGTCCAAAAACGTCACTCCTAATGACACGATGCTCATGCTGTCCGCCATCTTGAATCTCACTAGCTAGTCACCTCCCCTGGGGCGGGTTTCAAAATGCGAAGATCTCGGTAGAGCTACGCAGATCTCGCCGATAAGGCAGTTTCATTCTTTACTTGCTCGCGAGCCAATCGTAGATGAGGGGAGATTGAGCGAGGCAGCTGCAGGGGCGGGTTTCAAAATAGGTAGTCGATCTTGGTCGCAAGATCTTTCTTCGCAGTAAGAGCTAGCTAAAAAAGAAACTACCCCAACGGCGAGCGAAGATCCAAGATGGCGACGACCGAGACTAGGGTTTATGTTTTGTAACGCTTCGACACTGAAAATATTCGATAATTCGTTCTCCGCTGACTCATGTGTGCCTTAATTTGTCACCTCGCTGCAATCTCAGCTGGACAATTGAAGTAGATTACGATTTTTTTCTTTATTGTGTGCACGATGTGTGGTTGACGGTGAGAAATCCTGCATTAAGTTCGAATTGAAAATTCTCTCGCAAAGAGACGTAACTCTACATTCTGACCTCCCTTTGCGTAAAGGAAAATCGCTAGTGCGCGGTAATGTACATAGGGTCTTTGACTGCACTAGGCTCAGGAGTCACTTATCAGGGCATAGGTAGTGGTAATAAAAATGTTCAATTTACACAATAACCTCAAACCTTACCGTAAACCAAGAAAGTTAAAGTTAACCGAAGACTCGTCCAAAAACGTCACTCCTAGTGACACGATGCTCCATTCTAGTGACTCGGGTTTACAGAATGACGATGCTCATGCTGTCCGCCATCTTGAATCTCACTAGCTAGGCACCGCTCAAACTGTCTCGCTCTATCTACCCTCGTCTACGATTGGCTCGCGAGCAAGCAAAGAATGAAACTGCCCAATTGGCGAGATCTGCGTAGATCTACCGAGATCTTCGCATTTTGAAACCCGCCCCAGGCTGTGACTAGCTAGTGAGATTCAAGATGGCGGACAGCATGAGCATCGTGTCATTAGGAGTGACGTTTTTGGGCGAGTCTTCGGTTAACTTTGAGGTGCCAACTTCGGAATGGAGGAATGTGAATCACTGAGTGTAGAAAATTACTTATTTTATATTTTGAGTTATTGTGCATGTTAAGTTATGGAATGAGAAAAAGATGCAAGATAGACTTCAGAATGTTGTTGGATTATGGTGATGTCGATACACGGATATTTGTGTACGCTGTGACCATGGAGACAAAAGTTCGAAATGAGGCTAGAACGAGGGAATGTTGGGTAGTTTCTTTCTTAGCTAGCTCTTACTGCGAAGCAAGATCTTGCGACCAAGATCGACTACCTATTTTGAAACTCGCCCCAGCTGCCTCGCTCAATCTCCCCTCGTCTACGATTGGCTCGCGAGCAAGTAAAGAATGAAACTGCCCAATCGGCGAGATCTGCGTAGCTCAACCGAGATCTTCGCATATTGAAACTCGCCCCAGGTCCCTCTTCTCCCCTTTCTCATCTGAAGTGAAAAAGACTCATTCCCCAACACAAGTCTTTGCAGGGTACTTTCTCCCCACCCCCACCCCCCCTTCTGTACAATTAATACATATATGTAACGTAACTTGACATGACTTGGCATGACATTACTTGTAACAAACCCACCGCTTCCCGCATTCTCCAATTCCCTGTCAATTGCTACCTTTGTATTGCATGAATACACGAGCGCGTGTACATGCACTCGAGTGCATAGAAAACACACCTCCCTCTGCCTTGCACAGGTCAAGTCCCTGTGGCAGCCTTCTACGTCTAGAGCTTCCCAGTGGAGCCAAGGTCAGTGTCCTTGGTCGTCTATTTTCCCAACTCCACGTTTGCACCTGTTGACAGACGCCTCTGCCTCTCCTCCTATTCTCAACCCCAGCCACTATTTTTCGTCCTCCGTCCACCCCTACCCGAAACCCCACACTCCCCCCCCCCCCCCGCGCCCCCCCCCCCCCCCTCCGCCCCCCCCCCCCCCCCCCGAAACTGACTGTGGGCGTTCCTCCCCACAGGAAGTGAGCGTGCAATGCGTGCGTGAAAGGTCACTCACCTCACGCACGTTCCGCCCGTGGTGCATGTGTCAGTAGCCCCATGCTGACGACACTTAGTCACCGAGTCATTAAAAAGGGAGAATTAAACATTGTTCATCTGATTGTTTTTGTGCTCTCGAGATGAGTATTTTTGGTGGTTGTGGTGGTTGTGGTTGTTGTTGTTGTCATAATAAACGAGATAGTGTCTTCTGTTTTTCTTGTTTAAAAACCTTTCATCCCAATCCGTTGATGGATGGGTGGATAAATGGATGGATGGATAATATGAATGAATCTAAAAAGAGGTGGATTAATTAATGGATTACGTCAAGTGAGGGGATTTCTTTTAATGCATGAATAAAAGTAATCCGATATGTTATCACTATCAGTCAGAAAATAGTGTTCTCGGCAAAAAGAGACAATTAAGCAAATCGTAAGAATCAAAATACGTCGATGTGACAATAAATGCTGTCAAAATTTCAACATTATGTGAGAAATATTCGTGGTTATTCTGCAGGGAAGTCACACTGTGAAAGTATCGCTCTAAGGGAGGTAACTCCAGGAAACGCCCCGCCATCTGGCGTCAGAAGGCGCGTGAACTGAGAGCGAACTGCACAGGCAGCTGCGCCCACCAACAACCACAATGGCCGCCCAGAAGATTGAGTCGTGGAAAGACCGCCTTGACAAAGTTCTTCACGAGAAGAATGCTTTCACCGATATCCTCGCAAAGGTTGAAGCCAAAACTGGCGTGCGGAGGTTGTACATCACGTTTGGTAAGCATCGTACTTCTCGTGCACGATTATGTTTATTGATTGCTTTCGCCGCGCTATATTTATCTGTTCCTCTTCCGAGGTGTAAATGTTGTAAATGCTCAAAATATTGGGACGATTTTTTCCCTTTCATGAAATATTTTTGCAGACTTTCTATTTCTTGTTGCTGATAGTTGATCACGGAAACGTAAGGTTAAATCGGTATAGCACATCTGGCAGTTATTTAGGTCATCATCTAACGAACCTACCTACAGTAGCTTATTACTAGGCGGCCCAGCCACACGATCTGTCGACTTGTAGCCCAGGTTTTCGCACACAGGCGTGAAGGTGTAGGCGGACTTACTACGCATATTGCCTGCTCGCTTATTATGCGCTTTAGTTGTAAGCCTGCAGTCGCTTAACTCTTAAGCATGCGAGAAAGAACAATAAAATTGTCGACCAGGTCCGCTCGATCAATCAATTGTTTATATCATCTCATCTGTTACACATTAGGTGTCGGGTTGTGTTGTGCACGATCAGTACATGTTGCAAGCTGGCTGATGGCTTGGGAGTGTGTAGCTGCATTTGGGGTGCCTGTCTTTCTTCCTGGGTCATGTCAGAATATCACGCAGCTCTGTCATAACCGCTGTACTGGGACAAGAAGGGACATCAACTGTTGCTGACCTTTGACCCTGCCCAGTGGAAATGAACACGTAGTCTCCAAGGCAAAGAGAGCTCCTTTCCAAGCGATCGTTATTCTTGCTGCACACGTAGAGATTATAACATTCTTATATGATATTAGTTCATATATGTGAAATTTGAATCCCTTAAGTAATTTGGCGTGTGCAAACTTTCGTTTGTTCCGTTTGATAGGTGTGGCTATGTCAGTCAGTTCAATGCGTTGTCGTAATCACCTGGCAGGCAAAGAATGCGAGTGGGGATTTCGAAACAGACCAGTAATGGAAGACACGTGGACATAACTTGACTCGTGCTTGGTTATTGTCATGTGCAGAGCGTTTTCGGACCAATGAAATCTAGAAATAGTCTGCTGCCTTTTTCACTCCAGCCCCTCTCTAGATCGAAGTAGACTCACAGTCACACGCCATGTTGGTTGTTACATTGGAAAAGACTAACATAGACTCCCTTAACCTTGCTACAGTGCTTGTCCTACAGGCAAATAAATTAAACGCCTTTGCTTCAAATATAAGTTTAGGTATAAAACCTCTTGTGGTAGCCCTGGAAATACTACCTACTATGTCATCAGTATTGGAATGCATGTAGCACTGAAAATATCCCCCCCTCCCTCCCCCCCTAACATTCAAAAAATAGTTTTATTCCTCCTTTTATGATTATCATGATGATAATATTGATATAATAATTAAAACAAGAAAGTGAAAAAGAATTCTCTAACACATATTCTGCTTAGAAATCTTTGCTGCCTAATCATCCTATAATGCATGTGGCTCATTCTCTGGAAAGGTACACAAATCTGTTACATGGGTGGTGAAATATTTTTCATCAAATATTTGTATTAAAAGTACATATTCAGGTAAAAGAATGCTTGGACCTATCATCTAGAGTAAAACTGGAGCAAGGTCTTTGCCTTTTTCTAAGTAAATGGGGTATGAAGAGGTGCTTGACCACATTTCTAGTTTGTAACACTGGACGCCAAACAGATATTAAATGTGGTCAAAACATAATGGTTTTCAGATAATTTCCTTACAAAACATGTTGAAAACGATTAATAAACACATCATAAATAGCTTGCAATAGATAACTTATTAATCTTGACATTTGGAACAAAATTAGACACTTTACTTATCGTGTCTTGTTACAAACCAGTTGAACAAAAGCAAAATCCACATGTTATTTAAGTATTGATGTGCCATCACTATTGCTTGCGTATTGGAGAGAAGTAAACAAAGATCTAGAAAGCCTTTTCACCATGAAAGCATCAGGGGAAAAAACAAAACAAATTTTTAAACAATATATCTCAAGGATAATCTCTAGGTTGTAACAAAGACACTTCCATCGTGTCTTGTTTACGAACAAGAAAGAACAAGCAATAGATCGACAAAACATGCTATTTTAGTAACAAAACTTTAAATAAAGTTGTAAGATACGGTAAGGAATAATTTTGGGTCCGGTATGAAGGGTAATGCTGTCCACTTTTATGTTTAATTTCACAAGAAACCACACATTTTCAAAGAAATGTTTCCGTTTGACGGATCGAACCGGTTTTCGATCTATTTTCACCTCACAAACTTAGTCAACAACAATCGGTAAGCACAACTAAAGATTAAAAAAGGAATAAAGTTTCACATTTAACGATGAGAAACATTACTAAAATCCTGAAATTTCCATCGTAGGCGATCTTCAGCTAGCACACTGGAAGAAATGGCGGGCATTTCTAGTTCGTAACACTGACGAACGAAGCGGACACCACATATTTGAGTTTACAGTACTGCTTTCCGCGAACACGCAGTTTGTGAAAACCACACAGGGATCACTCAGTATGTCCTTCCGCGTAGGACCTTTGCAGTTATTCCCCTTGCAGGACTAGTTTGCCTTGAAAAATGTAGTCCAGTTGATTGCTGTGTCGTAACGCATTTTGTGGACACAAATTCAGAAATGACGCAATTTCATCTCACATCTAGCAAGTTTCCCTTCATAAATTGTGTTTTCTATCAAATATGACTCTCTCAAACATTCTGTTTTTGAATGGACATGGAATTGGGTCAATTCGTGTTGCTTAATATTCTTCCGCCGAGTATATTTACAAAACCTTCGATCGGACACGACATGTTACGAACAAGTCAGCAAAATTAAATCCCTAATTGTTTCACAAAAGTGCAAAATTTTTACAAACGTGATCTGTATTCGTCAAGTATGTGTGTAATAGATTAAAATACAACCGTTCTTTTTGAAATTTAACAGGAAAATCCAGTTGCAATTGTTATCTGAAAAGTTCTCGTTTTTCCGTGCGCCTAGAGCTCCACTATGTACTTTTTTGACTGTGTGGAGGAAGTGCGCCTTATAAATAAACATATTATTATTATTATTATTAACAAACTGGCCAGCTGAAATCGGCACATTTTGTCAACACAACTAGCGATAAAAGCTCAAATTTTACACTCAGCCTTTTCCCATTGCTCATGGTGTTTCTTAAATATGTTTTTTGTTTGTCTACTTGAATAGATTTGGGTCTTATAGTGTAATACTTTTGGTCTGACCAATTTAAGGACGTAACCCCTCCTTGTGTACCTTTCCAGAGAATGAGCCATGTATACACATGCATGCACATACACACTAACACAGACACGTTCACACACACACATGCACACACACACACATACGCTCATGCATGCACAAACACACACACACACACACACACGTTCACCCACGCGTGCTCATGCATACACATGCACAAAAATGCTCAGACACATGTGCTCACACAAATGCGCTCACACACATGCACACACACATGCTCACACACACACATGCTCACACACAAATACACACTTACACATATATTAATCTCTATCTGCATCCCTTCTAAGGATCTAAGACCAGTCCTCCAAACTCATATGGCATCAGCTAATTAGAAATGTAGTTGTGGCGAGACAACGTTTTTTCATGCCTTGTGGTTATTAGTATTATTAGAAATGTTTACTATGCGTCTGCTGAGCCGTAGCCTTAGAGGTTTTTTCATTGCCCTGAGCCGGTGTCAGTACAGAATTGACCCCTGTGCATGTGAATAACTTGAAAGCGTTACCAGTGTAGTGGACTTCACTGGCGTTTTAGCGCTGACCAACCAGTGAATTTCAACTTGTGAATTGACCAGTCAGAGTGGGGTGGGATGGACAGTAGTGATTGGACTGGCTGGACTTGGTGACGTCAGCGAAGTTATTTAAACAAGTGTCGCCGGATGCTCGAGGCGTCATAACATTTATTTTCAGCAAAAGCAGTGTCCGTGAAGATGCTGGCGCCCTGCTTGTTAGGTTTATACTTGGCGGTGGCCATATAGAGAAACGTAGAATGGGAATAGTAAGAAACCTCAGCCGGCCCGGAGCCAGTTGGAAGCGAACCCCTCTGCCAGGGGGTGGTGGAATGTTGAACAGCCAGCTTGCCTGCCAGCCAGCTTGCCTGCTTTGCTAAAGTGTGGTGGCCTGTCTTGTTGGAGAGCAGACCGACTCCTTTCCGAGGAAGAAGAAGAAGAAGACGTAGGAGCCAGTTCCCTCGACACGACGCAGAAGAAGAAGGAATGCCAGAGAGAGAGAGAGAATGAAAGAATGCCAAGTTTCAGCTGTTTCATCGACTGTGGTGATTTCCCTCCAGGGTCACCGGCTGCAATGTCGGTGCACTCAGACCCCCTCCTCCCCCCAATTCCAACCCCGGTGCTAACGCGGTGAGCGTGGGGTTTAGGTCCGTGCTTCTCCACCTGCACGTTTTTCATCGAAAGGGTCAGATAAGTACATTTAGTTAATTACCTCGGCTCGGGCAGACATCTTTCTTTTCATTGTTTTCTTTTTACTTGTCTCGCTTCAAATTGCTGAACTGAATTGATTGTTTTCTACTTGCATTCTATGCATTTATTGTAGCGTTTGTCGCTCAGTCACCATTCACTGGTAAATGCATTCATGAAAATTAAACTACTTCCTTTGAATTGATACCGTTTTTGCCATTACTTCATTTAGACAATTACCATCTAGCGTGTGAATGGAGGAATGAAGGTGCGTGCTTTGGTTCTTCCCCTAGACATTTAAACGAGTTAATTTGATCAAAGAACAAGTACGTCACATTTGGGGTCTTCGTCCGGGATAATTTGAACGAAATGCAAAAGTAAAGTAAATCTGAATTCATGTTTCACAGTTAAATTTGGAGTGTCTGTGCCTTGAGCGAGAGTGTTGTGACATGACCTGAACTGCCATTTTTGCTTTTGATTCACCTTGTTGCTCTCATGCCTTGCTGCACTGTGTGAGCCAGTCTCCTAGGAATACCAGGTGTTACCGGTGTAGGAAAAGAGGCCACGTGGCGCGTGATTGTGGAATGACCAGCATTGGGGAGAGAGTGGTGTTGTCTGGCATTGGCGATGCGAGTCAGTGTGAGGAGGTTGTTGTTGCTGAGGAGGTTGTTGTTGCTGAGGAGGTTGTTGTTGCTGAGGAGGTTGTTGTTGCTGAGGAGGTTGTTGCTGGGGAGAGTTGGTGTGAGGAGGTTGTTGCTGAGGCGAGTCAGTGTGAGATGGTTGATGTGTTCCACGGTGTTGATGTGTTCTACCCGGCGGAAGGAGAGGGAGAAGTTGAAGGATGAGACTGAGAGTGGGGTGTTGATGTGTTCCACGGTGTTGATGTGTTCTACCCGGCGGAAGGAGGAGTGTGAGAGGGAGAAGTTGAAGGATGAGACTGAGAGTGGGGTGTTGATGTGTTCCACGGTGTTGATGTGTTCTACCCGGCGGAAGGAGAAGTGGCGGAGGAAGGAATTGAGTCTTGTGGGAAGACTGGTGTGGAGTTGGAGGATGTGGGAGAGGAAGGAATTGAGTCTTGTGGGAAGACTGGTGTGGAGTTGGAGGATGTGGGAGAGGAAGGAATTGAGTCTTGTGGGAAGACTGGTGTGGAGTTGGAGGATGTGGGAGAGGAAGGAATGGAGATGGGAGAGGTTGCATGTGGTGGTGTGAGTCTCGGAGAGGCGAGCCACAGGGAGAGAAAATGGTTTGACTGGAGGAAGAGAAGAAAGGCTAAATTCAGAGAGAGGAATGACTGGGTGTGGGAATGAGAAAGATTTGATGTGTTTGGCTGTTTATTGGAGTGTGCTGTGCAGAGAAGAATGTGATGGGTGGAGTGTGAGAGTTTTGTGGGCCAGTGTGATGGTCAGGTGGTTGTGTGGTGCGATGGTTTTTGAGTTTAGTATAGACCACGTAACCCGGGGTCCCCTGTTGTTTGAGAGTTTTGACTGTTTGAATTGTGACTTGTGAAAAATGTCATGTCTATAACATTTTTCTCATTGTGGTAGGGAGGTGTGGCGAGACAACGTTTTTTCATGCCTTGTGGTTATTAGTATTATTAGAAATGTTTACTATGCGTCTGCTGAGCCGTAGCCTTAGAGGTTTTTTCATTGCCCTGAGCCGGTGTCAGTACAGAATTGACCCCTGTGCATGTGAATAACTTGAAAGCGTTACCAGTGTAGTGGACTTCACTGGCGTTTTAGCGCTGACCAACCAGTGAATTTCAACTTGTGAATTGACCAGTCAGAGTGGGGTGGGATGGACAGTAGTGATTGGACTGGCTGGACTTGGTGACGTCAGCGAAGTTATTTAAACAAGTGTCGCCGGATGCTCGAGGCGTCATAACATTTATTTTCAGCAAAAGCAGTGTCCGTGAAGATGCTGGCGCCCTGCTTGTTAGGTTTATACTTGGCGGTGGCCATATAGAGAAACGTAGAATGGGAATAGTAAGAAACCTCAGCCGGCCCGGAGCCAGTTGGAAGCGAACCCCTCTGCCAGGGGGTGGTGGAATGTTGAACAGCCAGCTTGCCTGCCAGCCAGCTTGCCTGCTTTGCTAAAGTGTGGTGGCCTGTCTTGTTGGAGAGCAGACCGACTCCTTTCCGAGGAAGAAGAAGAAGAAGACGTAGGAGCCAGTTCCCTCGACACGACGCAGAAGAAGAAGGAATGCCAGAGAGAGAGAGAGAATGAAAGAATGCCAAGTTTCAGCTGTTTCATCGACTGTGGTGATTTCCCTCCAGGGTCACCGGCTGCAATGTCGGTGCACTCAGACCCCCTCCTCCCCCCAATTCCAACCCCGGTGCTAACGCGGTGAGCGTGGGGTTTAGGTCCGTGCTTCTCCACCTGCACGTTTTTCATCGAAAGGGTCAGATAAGTACATTTAGTTAATTACCTCGGCTCGGGCAGACATCTTTCTTTTCATTGTTTTCTTTTTACTTGTCTCGCTTCAAATTGCTGAACTGAATTGATTGTTTTCTACTTGCATTCTATGCATTTATTGTAGCGTTTGTCGCTCAGTCACCATTCACTGGTAAATGCATTCATGAAAATTAAACTACTTCCTTTGAATTGATACCGTTTTTGCCATTACTTCATTTAGACAATTACCATCTAGCGTGTGAATGGAGGAATGAAGGTGCGTGCTTTGGTTCTTCCCCTAGACATTTAAACGAGTTAATTTGATCAAAGAACAAGTACGTCACAGTAGTGAAGTAGTAATTCTCTAAACCTTGACTGGGAAGACATTAATAACTTCAATCAAGAATGAGAAACCTAGAACATGCCCCTGAAACTGTCCACTATCTGTCATTGATCACTACTACAGCACTAGTCACTACACATGTTCCCATTCACAAGTTTGGATTTAACTTGTAGTCCTGTCTCTGGATATGGCTCAAAATAGAACTGTGGGGCACCAGACTGACAAGAGCCACCCCATGAGCCCAAAACATCACGCCTGATTAATTTTGTACCGTTTTCTTATTCATTTGTTAAATGTTTTATATTTCTTTACTTACCTTCCTTTTTGAGACACCAATCACAACATCCCACACCCACATCTATGGGTGAAATAATGAAAATACCCTTTGATGCTTTAAGTTAGATTCAGGACTTCAGTGTGTGTGTGTGTGTGTGTGTGTGTGTGTCTGTGTGTGTGTGTGTGTGTGTGTGTGTGTGTGTGTGTGTGTGTGTGTGTGTGTGTGTGTGTGCGCACACAAACACAGAGAGAGAGGCTGACAGACAGACAATCAGATTGCTAGGACAGACAGAAGATCTGTAGAGCAGGTCTGTTGAAGTGTTAAATGAGTGCATATTTCTGAGACTGCATACACACAATTTAAGGAATTTGCACATGATTTTGTGTCAAAAATACACACCCTTACCTATGATATAAAACAGCAACCCGGTTAAGGTATAATTTGTCTGGTGGCAGGCTTAAAAAACTCAGGGTCTGAATATGCCAGAAGGAGTTTTTGTTTGCACAAGATCAAGCCAGACAGGTCAAAGGCACATCCAAAATTTGCTAGTCGAGATTACTCTCATAAAAATTAGTGTATGATTATAAATGCTGCTGAAGGATAGGGGTACCCCTTATTTTCATGCAATCACGACTGTTAAGGAAATATGGAAATTTTATTTTTGACTCACATGCGAAGCAAAAGTGAGTCTATGTACTCACCCGTTTCGTCCGTCCGGGCGTCCGGGCGTCCGAAAACTTTAACGTTGGATTTTTATCAGAGACTATTAAGTCTATCAATACCAAATGTGGCATGATGGTGTATGATGACAAGGCCTTTAAAAACATACATAGTGACTTGTCCTTGCTTTAAGGTCAAGGTCGCAGGGGCCATCAATGTTGTCTAAAAAACAGCCATTTTTCACATGTTCTCAATTTTCTCTGAAGTTTTTGAGATTGGATATCTGACCTTTATATGGTATATAGGGCAAAGTAAGCCCTATCTTTTGATACCAGTTTGGTTGACCTTGCTTCAAGGTCAAGGTCACAGGAGCTCTTCAAAGTGGGATTGTATACCTATTTTGAAGTGACCTTGACCCTGAACTATGGAAGATAACTGTTTCAAACTTAATAATTATGTGGGGCACATGTTATACTTTCATCATGAGACACATTTGGTCACATATCATCAAGGTCAAGGTCACTTTGACCCTTATGAAATGTGACCAAAATGGGGTAGTGAAACACTAAAAGTGACCATATCTCATGGTAGAAAGTGCCAATAAGCACCATTGTGCTTCCTATGTCTTGAATTAACAGCTTTGTGTTGCATGACCTTGGATGACCTTGACCTTGGGTCTGAAGGTCAAGGTCATATAAAGGTCAAGGTCAAGCATGTGGGTCGTATGGGCTTTGCCCTTCTTGTTATATTTAAAGTTGTCAGCCCTCTGCACACACATTTCCAAATGTTATGTCAGAAAAATGAATTAGCTGTACATGTATAGCTGCATATGTGTTATATGTGGATATACCAGAAAGTGTCTCTCTGCTGTATGGCTTTTTATTTGTAACTTGTTATGAATGGAGATGTTTTAATGTTGATCTGTAATTGACTAATTCTCTCTCTCTCTCTCTCTCTCTCTCTCTCTCTGTCTGTCTGTCTGTCTGTCTGTCTCTCTCTCTCTCTCTCTCTCTCTCTCTCTCTCTCTCTCTCTCTCTTCTCTCTCTCTCTCTTCTCTCTCTCTCTCTTCTCCCTCTCTCTTCTCCCTCTCTCTCTTCTCTCTCTCTCTCTCTCTCTCTCTCTCTCTCTCTCTCTCTCTCTCTCTCTCTCTCTCTCTCTCTCTCTCTCTCTCTCTCTCTCTCTCTCTCTCTCCCTCCCTCCCTCCCTCCCTCCCTCCCTCCCTCCCTCCCTCCCTCCCTCCTCCCTCCCTCCCTCCCTCCCTCCCTCCTCCCTCCCTCCCTCCTCCTCCTCCTCCTCCTCCTCCTCCTGCTCCTGCTTCTTCTTCTTCTTCTTCTTCTTCTTCTTCTTCTTCTTCTTCTTCTTCTTCTTCTTCTTCTTCTTCTTCTTCTTCTTCCCCCCCACCCCTCAGTTTCTGTCAGTGCTAGTGCTAGGCCCTATGAAATCTGCAATAGTCCATATGTGTTCCAGCAATAACTCTAGTAATTGTGACCCTGCACCACCAAACCAGTCTTAAGGTGGATTTTATCATTTTTGAGATGTTTATATTTTTTAATTCTAGAGACTTTCCTGATTAAATTGACACCAAAACGAACCTGGTAGCTCAAAAATTGTGGAAGTTATAACGAGTTGAAGTTGAAAACTCAGTCGGGACTTGTTTTGAGAAAACGGACCTCAAAGTTTTGCATGCAATCCTCACACATTCTCCTTAGCAACAGGGTCTTAGAATTATCCAATCATCTTGATTTTTTGCACAGCAGAAGAAACGAAAGAAAGCGCGCGAAAGACCATGTGTTGAGGTTCTGCAAGGGTTACGTGTTGTTTTGCAGGGTCAAAATTGGTCGATTTTGGCAAATAAAAATGCTCTAAATTATCACAATTTATAACTTTAATTAATTTTTTAATGCACTTAAATACATTTTTAGGACATAAAACTTATACCATTTTATAGATTAATTTTTAGAGAATGCAATGAACCGAAAACCTCAATTTCGCACAGACAGACCCCCACCACCTTCAGAGCTGTGTAGCGCTGTTTCGATGATTGCGAGTTAAGACTGGTTTCCAGAAATGGGTCACAATTGTCCCTGTGCTCATTCCTATATTGATCCTGCTGTTCGTCTCAGTATTCATTCCTCTTACAATGGTACAGTTCATCTATGCATTCAAGTGCTCATGTATTCATCCCTATATTTCTTCATCTTACTGTAATCATACTATTTATCCTCTAGTATGCATTCTTGTATTCATTTCTATATTATTTTCCCTGTCACCTTGGTTTTCATTGGTTCCTTTATTGATCTTTTATTCATTTCTGTATTCATCCATGCATCAATTTTTTTCTGTCTGCAGGCCTGGTAGGAGTGTTGGCCCTCTACCTGATGGTTAGCTTTGTATTCATCTTTGTATTCCTACCTCTCACAATCCTGCAATTCATCCACCTGAGTACTCATCCTGGTATTAATCAATGTGTTCATCCCAGTATTCTTACTTTTAATCTTGCTGCTCATTGATTCTGCATTCATCTTTGCATTTGTCAAGTGCTGTGTTCCATGCTCTCATGATCATACAATTGATCCAATAATTAACTCTATGATGCATCATAGTATTGATCCTTGTGTTCATCCCTGTACTCTGTCTGTCTTGTCATCCTGTTATTCATTGGTTCCTGCAATGTTCTTTTACTCATCCCTGTATTCATTTTTGCATCAATTCTTTCTGTCTGCAGGCCTGGTTGCAGTGGTGGCCGTGTACCTGATGGTGGGCTATGGCGCGCAGTTCCTGTGCAATTTCATTGGCTTCCTGTACCCAGCCTATGCCTCGTAAGTGATGCTGCCTCCCTCCTTCTGGCTGGTCCATGAGCCCTTGTCAGTGCTTTGTGCATGCAGTGTTTGAGGTGGTGGTGTAGCTAGTGGTAATAAGAGAGGTCTGATGATCAGGGGGTGAAAGTGTACAATTGGAGCATCTATTGAATGGATGAAACACCAGGGAACATGGAAAAGCCTCCATGGTCACCCTACCACAGCTTCCAGTGCCCACACAGTCCCCGGGGGTGCACCTTCCAGGTTGGGCTGGCCAGCCACACTCGGGCCCGTCATTGAAGGACTGCACAACAGTGACATCTTCGACTCCCATGACAAAATGGATGAAAAGTTGAAATTTATCAAGCTTCTGGACCTTTTTACCCTTTTTGGGGGTGGTGGAGTGAATTTTTACAGTCTTGCATTTAGTTAGAAGCGTATTTTACTGTAGTCCAAAGTAGGTTTTACAGCATGTGTCACAACTTTTTTATAATCATGTGAATTGAAAGGAAGTGGATATGAAACCATATGATTATTTTCTATGGCATGCTTTGCAATGGAGTGATAAACATGTTTTACCAAGGCAGTGATTTTTGGAAAGTGCAGTGCAAAGAGGGCGCCAGCCCAGTTCTGTGCCCTTGGGAAAGAAATGATCATATTATCCCATTCAGTCAGGCAGCTAGTTAGAGTTTGTCACCAGCTATGTCCACTGTGTGCAGGTACAAGGCGGTAGAGAGCAGACAGCCTTCCAGTCTATACTGTGTGTATCCACTGTGTGCAGGTACAAGGCGGTAGAGAGCAGACAGCCTTCCAGTCTATACTGTGTGTATCCACTTTGTGCAGGTTCAAGGCGGTAGAGAGCAGACAGCCTTCCAGTCTATACTGTGTGTATCCACTGTGTGCAGGTTCAAGGCGGTAGAGAGCAGACAGCCTTCCAGTCTATACTGTGTGTATCCACTTTGTGCAGGTTCAAGGCGGTAGAGAGCAGACAGCCTTCCAGTCTATACTGTGTGTATCCACTGTGTGCAGGTTCAAGGCGGTAGAGAGCAGACAGCCTTCCAGTCTATACTGACTGTATCCACTGTGTGCAGGTTCAAGGCGGTAGAGAGCAGACAGCCTTCCAGTCTATACTGACTGTATCCACTGTGTGCAGGTACAAGGCAGTAGAGAGCAGACTGCCTTCCAGTCTATACTGACTGTATCCACTGTGTGCAGGTTCAAGGCAGTAGAGAGCAGACAGCCTTCCAGTCTATACTGCCTGTATCCACTGTGTGCAGGTACAAGGCGGTAGAGAGCAGACAGCCTTCCAGTCTATACTGACTGTATCCACTGTGTGCAGGTTCAAAGCAGTAGAGAGCAGACAGCCTTCCAGTCTATACTGAATGTATCCACTGTGTGCAGGTTCAAGGCAGTAGAGAGCAGACAGCCTTCCAGTCTATACTGCCTGTATCCACTGTGTGCAGGTTCAAAGCAGTAGAGAGCAGACTGCCTTCCAGTATACTGACTGTATCCACTGTGTGCAGGTACAAGGCGGTAGAGAGCAGACTGCCTTCCAGTTTATACTGACTGTATCCACTGTGTGCAAGTTCAAGGCGGTAGAGAGCAGACAGCCTTCCAGTCTCAACTGACTGTATCCACTGTGTGTATCCACTGTGTGTATCCACTGTGTGCAGGTTCAAGGCGGTAGAGAGCAAGAACAAGGACGACGACACACAGTGGCTGGTGTACTGGGTGGTCTACAGCGTCTTCGCCCTCCTGGAGTTCTTCACCGACATCTTCTTCTTCTGGGTGCCCTTCTACTGGCTCATCAAGGTATTTTCCTCCTCGCGGTTGTTTTCCACTAGCTCTTCAAGATATCTTCCTCTTAACAGTTGTTTTCTACTGACTCTTCATTGTGTCTTCCTCTTTACAATTATTTTCTACTGACTCATCAAGGTACCTTCCTCCTCACAACTTTCTATGAGTATGAGCTCTTCAAGATATCTTCCTCTTCAGTTTTCTACTGGCTCTTCATGGTATCATCCTCTTCACGGGTTTTTTGACTCACATGCGAAGCAAAAGTGAGTCTATGTACTCACCCGTGTCGTCCGTCCGGGCGTCCGGGTGTCCGTGAAAAACTTTAACGTTGGATTTTTCTCGGAGACTATTAAGTCTATCAACACCAAATTTGGCATGATGGTGTATGATGACAACGCGTCAAAAAACATACATAGTGACTTGACCTTGCTTCAAGGTCAAGGTCGCAGGGGCCAGAAATGTTGTCTAAAAAACAGCCATTTTTCACATTTTCCCAATTTTCTCTGAAGTTTTTGAGATTGGATACCTGATCTATATATGGTGTATAGGGCAAAGTAGTCCCTATCTTTTGATACCAGTTTGATTGACCTTGCTTCAAGGTCAAGGTCACAGGAGCTCTTTAAAGTTGGATTGTATACATATTTTGAAGTGACCTTGACCCTGAACTATGAAAGATAACTCTTCCAAACTTCATAACACTGTAGTACACATGTTATACTTTCATAATAGGTCACCTGTGTTGTCCGTCCGGGCGTCCAGGCGTCTGTCCGGGCGTCCTTTAATCCGTAAAAAACTTTAACGTTGGATTTTTCTCGGAGACTATTAAGTCTATCAACACCCAATTTGGCATGATAGTGTAGGATGACAAGGCGTACAAAAACATACACAGTGACTTGACCTTGCTTCAAGGTCAAGGTCACAGGAACTCTTTAAAGTTGGATTGTATACATATTTTGAAGTGACCTTGACCCTGAACTATGGAAGATAACTCTTCCAAACTTCATAACATTGTAGTACACATGTTATACTTTGAGACACATTTGGTCACATATCATCAAGGTCAAGGTCACTTTGACCCTTATGAAATGTGACCAAAATGGGGTAGTGAACCACTAAAAGTGACCATATCTCATGGTAGAAAGTGCCAATAAGCACCATTGTGCTTCCTATGTCTTGAAATAACAGCTTTGTGTTGCATGGCCTTGGATGACCTTGACCTTGGGTCAAGGTCACATGTATATTGGTAGGAAAAATGTGAAAGCATTTCTTAGTGTATGATGTCATTGCTAGGTTTAGTTGTTTGACCTTGACCTTGAAGGACACCTCAAGGTCATGTAAAGGTCAAGGTCAAGCATGTGAGTCGTATGGGCTTTGCCCTTCTTGTTCTACTGGCTCTTCAAGATATCTGCCTCGTCTTAATGATCTTTTTGCTCTTCAAAGTGCATTCTTTTCATGATTGTTTTCAACTAACTCATTACGGTATCTTCCTGTTCTTGAAGATCTTTCTCTTCAAGGTATCTCCTTCTTCATGATTGTTTTAAACTAACTCATTCAGGTATCTTCCCTTTTTTGAAGATCTTCATGATTGTTTTAAACTAGCTCTTCAAGATATCTTCCTTGTGTTGGTTATCTTTTTGCTTTCTATTCTAAGTATCTTCCTCTTCATGAACGTTTTCCACTAGCTCTTCAAGTATCCTCCTTTTCTTTGAGAGCTTGCTTATAATACTTTTTTATTTTTCTTTGCTATCGTTTTTCTCCTATTTCTTCTAAATAACTTCCAAGGAATCTTCCTCTTCACAATTGTTTTTCTGTGGATTTGTATGTAAATGTATGCATCGATGCCTGTGTGTGTGAGTGTGATTGTGGGTGTGGGTGTGTGTGAGTGTGTATGTATGAGTGTGTGTATGAGTGTGCACATGTTTATGTGTATGTGTGTATGTTTATGTGTGTGTGTGAGCCAGAGAGAGAGAGAGAGAGAGAGAGAGCAAGCTGCCATGTGACTATTTGTGTCAGCTGTTGCACTTATGGGTTAATGGCTTCATTGTGCTTCCCACTGTATGTGAATGTGTGTGTCTGCGTAAGTTTGTGTGTGTATGTGTACAGTTGGTGCTGCATGCTGTGCGAGTCATCTACTGTGTAAGTCACAGTGCATCACGTGATGGTGTATGCTTGTCCCAGTGCGTCTTCCTGGTCTGGTGCTTCATGCCTGGTTCCACCAACGGTTCCTACATCATCTACTACCGATTCATCCGCCCCTTCGTGCTGCGCCACCAGACCAAGATTGACCAGGCTCTGGACACAGCAAAGGACACCATCCAGGAAGGTACGGTCCCATGTCTTGAATGACTCAAGTGCTGTTTGGCCTTGGTCTTTCACAGCCTGCTGCATGTGTTGTCAGATGTGTCACCCTGTGTGTGCTTGCATGTGTGTTGTGGAATGCGTAGAGGCCTCCTGGACAGATAAAAGCCCTTGCACAAAAATATTACAGGAAGGCAAGTTATGCATACAAAGTTATGAACACTTGTTGCAGGACTAGATGTATATTTGGCACGAGATTAATTGTCAAATAAAGGAAGCGATGTTGTACTTGCTCTTGATATGTCATTACCATAGAACAGAGGTCTGGAGGGCAAGTCTTCAAATGTATGATTGTAATTAGGGTTTGATTTGACAAATGAATTTAGTGAGTGCATTAGAATTGTGTTGTCAGTCATCCCATGTAGAAATCATTAAAACTCTTGTAGAACTGGAAACCTACACAAAACTCCTTAATCTACATGTGGTTGCTTAGGGGTCAGTGTTTTGAGCTTTAAAATATTCAGTAGCCACTGTGTTTCTTGACTAATTGCATTAGAGAGGAAGACCTCCCAAAAAGTATCTGACGAATTTAAGTCGCATCTCTAGCCAAGAATCATGCTTACCCCTTGGAATCCTACCCCTCCACTGCCTGGAGATTAGAAGGAAGCTTGGTTCAGCGTAGAAGGCTGCTTGGATTTTGATTGCAAAACCTCCCTCTCCCACCATCATTGTGAAAGCTTGACACCTCCACATCCACAGATCAATATTCCTGTGTGTGCTTTCATTGGAATATCCCTCTGAGTGTACCTTTGACATGCCAAAACATAACAAACTGCTTTGTCAGAATAACAACTAGTTATCATTTGAGTGTCTCCACTGAATTCACAAGTGCTGAGTTAGTGAGTATGGCATGGAGTGGAATAAAGCCAAGCTGAGAAGTTTCAGTGAAGCCAGGACAGCGGTCAGTGTGTGATTGAGGCTGGTGTTGAGTCATACTGAACCACCTGCAGGGTCCAACACAACTTCTCTAAACCGCTTGCCTGTTCCAGTGTTCCAGTCTGTAGATTGATAATTCACTTGCCCAAAAGCTAAGTCCACTGACACGAAAAATTGTTTGCCCCACTACAGTAATCCCACTAGTGAAATAAATAGCAGTGGCTCTTGCTTTTAAAAATGTGTAAACTTAGCATTGAACATGCATACAATACCATTATGAGGGTCTGGCCAACTAAACAGGTGGTTCAGAGGCTGCCTACCCAGTCATGTCACTGTGCATTGAAACAGTTTTCAAGCCATTGTGTGCTTCAGTTCTGAAATAAATCTGGTTTGGGTGAAGCAAATCTAGATCCACTCTCCTTTTCCTGAAGAGAACGTTTGGTTGCCGCAGGCAGTGGGTCAATCTTTGTGTGGGACGGACTTGCTGGTGTGGTGTTCACTCAGCTGGAGCTCCATGGTCCACTGAGCATCGGGTGTGGATGAAGGCTGCCTCAGCAGCATGTACCCATGCATGTGCCTAGAGCACAACATGCAACCATTGCCAAGTGCTGGACTGGCAACCACTGTGGAAAGGGACAAAAGTGACCACAAGGACCACTTGGAAGTGTAGGAATCCCTGGCCTGGGGAAGGATAAAACTTCTCAGGCAGAACTAGCCACCTGATGGACCTGGCTTTCTTGTAAGCCCGTCTTGTTTACTCAGCCCTTTCAGTGTGGCAGAGAAGGAGGGTGGGGCAGTGTGGCAGAGAAGGAGGGTGGGGCAGTGTGACAGAGAAGGAGGGTGGGGCAGTGTGGCAGAGAAGGAGGGTGGGGGTGGTCGTCTAGAATATAGTCTACCTGGTCCTGTCTCCTTCGCATTTTAATTCCTTCCCATTTCACTGCCTGAACAGTTGAATGGGGCATGTCCTAATATAAAGACCGACGTGCTTTCTGCTTGTTTGTCATAGTGTTTGGACTAACTAAAGAGGTAGCTAAGGAAGGTAAGACTAACCTCACAATGGGGCAGGGGTGTTTCATTTCCCGCTACCGTTGCATCCCACAGAGTGGTGCTGGAGCTGTAGGCTGGCAGACAGGACTTCTTGCTTGTGCATGCGTGTTGCTGTAGGTTTCCCCATTGTAGCTTTCAGGGCAGCCCTTCCACCTTGGAGAGGTCTGTTTTTAAAGTTTTCTCTCTTCCACCCCCGACACCCCCCCCCCCCCCCCCACCCTACCCTCTCCCCAGCCCACCCTACCCCCTTCCCATCCCACCCTGTCTTGTTGCTTTGCAGGCAGTGTTGTCACCCGTTCCCCACACTCTTGCATTTTCTAAATTTGTTTCCTTGTTCCATCACCTGTTTTGTGATTGCCCCCCCCATTCCTCCTTAATGCAGTATGGCTTGTTGGGGTCAGGAGGAATGTTCTATATTTAGTTTAGTAATTTAGAATTATATTCCAGTATTCTTGGGTTTATACTTCTTTTTGCCATAAAATTTTGATTTCTGGCTGTGCATGTATGATAAGCTCATGTAAAAAGCAGTATGCCTTGGAAAATGACTGGTGTTAAGTCAGAAAAACGAATGTGCTGAAATCATTGTTGGACTGTTGAAAGCTGACATTCCAGTACTTGGACCAGATTTTAACCACAGTGTATCACACAGTGAATAAGTGCAGCCTTTTCCTGCTTTGCCAAATACATTCTAAACAAGTTTGAAGGGTTGGGAAGTTCCTGTAAAGTTCCTGGGACAGAGAAATCTGGGTTTATTTAAATATCTTGCCAAATCATGTCTGCATTGTTGGGGGTAAGAATAGACCCCCCCCCCCCCCATCTCCCTGCACAATCCATATAAGGCAATAACTTGGGAAACTGAGAATTGGCTTGCTTGTACCCTGACCAGCTCTTGTGCTTTTCATGGTCAGCGCTTGACACAACTTACAGCGCTTGACACAACTTACAGCACTTGACACAACTTCCATGTCATATGAAAGAAATAGGCTTCTGTCTTGTGTTTTAGAAAAAGGTTAAGCTGCAGAAATAACTTGAATCTGTACATTTTTTTTTGGGGGGGGGGGGGGGTGAAAGCTTCTACAGGAAATTGTTTTTCTGTAGTGTATTGTATATCTGAATAAAAGTATGTTTCACATGTAGTTTCAAGAAAAACATTAGACCTCAGGAATAAATTGTTCCTGTGCCTTTGTATAAATGCATGCAGCAAATGTTTCTTTTTACTTTATTTTACATTCCACTTTAAATTATCTACTTGTTTTTTCTTTTTCTTCTTTTTGAGTCCTGCTTAAAGTGACAAGACTTGCATAATGATAACCATGGAGACTAGCAGAGGCTGGTAAAGTCAGGCTGGACCCTAACTTTATTGTGCATGCCTAAATTTAGTCAGGCGGATCACAGGACTACAGTTCAATGGTGAGGCCGACAAACCACTTCATGAGTGAAAGAGAACAAGCTCTATTGTGAGGAAATGGGTTGTATTGTCTGATTTATGTCCTGCTCAATATCACTATAACACCAAGTTTTCCTTGCCACTACAGAAATCTGTCATGGATAACAATTGGTGTTTGTAATTTCCCTTACTTTTATTCAGTCAGTTGACTAAGTTGAATACTTTACCATGTGATCATCATACTTAGTTTTCCTTGCCACTATGATGTTATTTCTTATACAACATTTAGTTTTCCCTTTTGTTTTGCCGCTGACATTTTTTCATGTTGTTGACCAATTTCAATACTTTTCATTCTTTGCCTGTTCACAACACATCCTATTTATTTAAAGCTCTGCACTGGTGAATCGGTGCAGTTTATTGCTGATACAATCTGCTTCTAAACAAGCTGCATGAGTTGTGTCTGCATGAGTCAGTAGACCTTTTGGAGTTACTTGTGCAGTTGCCATCTGAGCAAGAGCCTTTTTTTCACATCAATAATTTAGTTTACAAGGGTTGAATGCACTTTGAACTGCATTGATTGCATGTGTTTTGCAATGTTGGTGATTTCATTGTGGCAGTGTGCAGAACTGTGGCTTGGTCCAATGACTGAGGGACTGTGTGTGGGAAAACAGCATCTGCTACTGTCTCAGTTAATACATGAAAGATCCGCTATGCAGAGAATCGCATACGGCAGCTGCTGGTAGATGCTTTCTCACCAGCTGGAACCTGTCGTCCTAGAACTTTGGGGGCGTTACTCCAGTAGCTTGGCCACTGGGCGGCATCTTGTAGGGTTGGGTCCTCTCCCTCATACCAGGGTGAACAATCAGCATATGATGCTTTGTATCACGAAGCTACCAATTCATGACAAAACTGGAGCCACTGAGAGGCTGTGCCAGGGGTAGGGTGGTCTCTTTGGGCAGCAGACCTGTCCCATGGACTTGGAGAGACAAATTGGAAGTATGATGACTTGAAGAAGAAAACATTTGGACTGGTGTGGGAGCATGAGGGACGTGATAATTTGCTTCTAAAACCGGGGATCTTTGTAGTTGCTTCCAGCTGGAAGGCAGGCTGTCATGTTTGTCTCTCAGACATCATGAAGTTGGGGTGTTGCATTTGAGTAAGGTTATTGGCTGTCACTTGTAGTGTGATGGCGCACTGTCTAGTGAGTCATTCTTCTAGAGTGCATTATGCTGACTGGTTGGTGAATGTGAGATGTAGAGTATGACGTGTTGAATGATCTCGGTCACATGGATCAGCTTTCAAGGCCATGTGTGGTGCTGACTATTTGGTGAATGACAGTGCATAGTACTATATGGTGAGTGACAGTGCATGGTGCTGACTTTCTGGTGAGTGACAGTGCATGGTGCTGACTTTCTGGTGAGTGACAGTGCATGGTGCTGACTTTCTGGTGAGTGACAGTGCATGGTGCTGACTTTCTGGTGAGTGACAGTGCATGATGCTGACTTTCTGGTGAGTGACAGTGCATGATGCTTTCTGGTGAGTGACAGAGCATGATGCTGACTTTCTGGTGAGTGACAGTGCATGGTGCTGACTTTCTGGTGAGTGACAGTGCATGGTGCTGACTTTCTGGTGAGTGACAGTGCATGGTGCTGACTTTCTGGTGAGTGACAGTGCATGGTGCTGACTTTCTGGTGAGTGACAGTGCATGGTGCTGACTTTCTGGTGAGTGACAGTGCATGGTGCTGACTTTCTGGTGAGTGACAGTGCATGATGCTTTCTTATGAGTGACAGAGCATGATGCTGACTTTCTGGTGAGTGACAGTGCATGGTGCTGACTTTTTGGTGAGTGACAGTGCATGGTGCTGACTTTCTGGTGAGTGACAGAGCATGGTGCTGACTTTCTGGTGAGTGACAGTGCATGATGCTTTCTGGTGAGTGACAGAGCATGGTGCTAACTTTCTGGTGAGTGACAGCATGGTGCTGACTTTCTGGTGAGTGACAGAGCATGGTGCTGACTTTCTGGTGAGTGACAGTGCATGATGCTTTCTGGTGTGTGACAGAGCATGATGCTGACTTTCTGGTGTGTGACAGAGCATGGTGCTAACTTTCTGGTGAGTGACAGCATGGTGCTAACTTTCTGGTGAGTGACAGCATGGTGCTGACTTTCTGGTGAGTGACAGAGCATGGTGCTGACTTTCAGGTGAGTGACAGAGCATGGTACTGACTTTCTGGTGAGTGATAGAGCATGGTGCTGATTTTCTGGTGAGTGACGGTGCATGGTACTATCTGGTGAGTGAACTTGCTAGACATTGGATGATGCTGAATTATCTCTGTCTAGACTATTCATGTTGTTAACTCACTGGTAAAGGTCTAGTTTCATGTGCCTGTTTCTGATTGATCCCAGTCTAGTGAATCAATTCTCTACACATTATATGGTGCTTGACTGATCTGTCTAGTAAGCCAGTTCTCCAAACAGTGTATGTTGCTTGTAGATCTTGGTCTAATAAATACATTTGCCAGAGAGGATATGTTGATGACTGACCTTGTTATCTGCTGCAGTGCAAGATGCCACAGGAGACATAATGAGGGATGAGGCGCTACGCCGTGTTATGGACAGCACCAAGGTGGACTGAGTCTGACTGGCTGGATGCAGGGATCGGGACTCTCCACTGGCCCCTGTCTGCTGCGGCTCAACCCCTCTATGGACCCTTGCTTTTCCTTGGACAGAATTCTTTTACAGTGCTGTCACTGAATCTATTCCTGTTTACTCACACTTTCCAAATCTTTTTATTTGAGTATATTTATTTGTGAGCATCCTTTTTATTTTGATGGATTGTATATGGAAAACGGTGTGTGGTCAGTTTGTTTTGTACATGATGATTTAGGTCGGCATTTCCTCTTGACAATGATGTATGCAATTTCTTCTTGGCATCAATTTTCTTTGTTTCACCCAATGTGTGATTTCTTTAAGTCTTCCCCCCCCCCCCCCCCATTTCATTTCATTTGTAGGTGTAGAAAGAGACCATTTGGTTATGACATAATTCCATGAATCCACTCCTTGCTGGGTATGCAGATGCTGCAGTGGCTTTCTCTCTCTGGCTCAGTGACACTTGCAACACATGTGTTGCAGCAGACCTGAGCATTGTCCCAGACCAGAGATAAGTTTGTTAGTGCTTCAGAATACCCACCAGGCTCTCGGCTTATCACCAGAACCTGCCAGTTTCAGCATCTTCCCAACATATTTCGACACAGGTCTGGTGCACTTTGAATAATTTCCAGCTGTGGGGGGATGTAGTTCATGCTAGTTCCAAGGTATTTTTATTGAACAGCAATTTGTCCCTTTTCTCCTTTTGTACTTGTTACATTAGCAGTTTCCATGTATGCCGAAACTTTTTTGTCTAGGAGGAGGTGGGCACTGTATGATGCCACCGATTTGCATTAGGGTTCTGTTGTAGCCATTGGTGTGGTTCTGTATTTACTGGGATTGATTCTGTCACATTGCATGTCTGTGTTCTGCACACTACTCACCCAGCACCGAGGCAGATGACCTCGTGCATTGTCAATATTTACGACTGTTGCTGCTGCTGAGTTCTGACTGTCCTTCCATGACCTGAGGAGGCTTTGAGAGTGAAACCACAACACAGATGCTCCTGCAGTTTTACAGCAAGTCTTCTTCAGCTCTGCAGCAGTGTCATGGGTCAGGATGCCATCTGTGGGATGTGTGGTGTCAAGAGTCTGGAGGTGGTGCTGGAGTGTCATTGTGTTGGTCTGTCGGTGCTGGAGTGTCGTTGTGTTGGTCTGTTGGTGCTGGAGTGTCGTTGTGTTGGTCTGTCGGTGCTGGAGTGTCGTTGTGTTGGTCTGTCGGTGCTGGAGTGTCGTTGTGTTGGTCTGTTGGTGCTGGAGTGTCGTTGTGTTGGTCTGTCGGTGCTGGAGTGTCGTTGTGTTGGTCGTGCTGGTTTGAGGAATGTAATCAAACTGCCAGTCACCCTTGAATGAAAAAGCTATTGGTGTCAGGTTCATGGTGTCAGGACAAACATGTTTATTCTTCCTAATGTTTTCGCATTCATACCTCTCATCACGTGTGGAGTTATCCCCCCTCCCCCTCTCTCCATTCATAATGATGATTGCATTTGACAGACAGAAAGGAAAAATTTGGGAAAAGAAAAACACAGCACTTTGATTAAAGTGTACATGCACTTCTGAAAGTGATGAAATGCCAAACACTGCAGCTAGGAAGGAGTAGAGAGAGTGGGGAAATGAAGAACTATGGACAACGCTGGTTGTAGATATTCTGTCGGACACTCGCCTTGTACTGCCCAGAACAAATTCAAAATGGCTGCTTTGCTTTGTAACTGGCCTGTAACCCCCTGTGCTGGGGATTGCATTCTGATCATGGTGCCTGCATGTAGCACACGCTAGAGAAGCATGTAACTGTATGGGTGCTGTGCAGTACATTTAAAGCTAAAACTTTGCATTATACTAATAGAGCATATATCGTGGCAACTATAGCGCAATTTATGGAATGCTAGTATTTAGCTCTTAGTGTATACTAGATTAGCATATAGTCTGTATGGATTTGAAAGTGTACTCAGCTCACAAGTATTCGGCTTACAGTGTATGCTTGAGCAGCACATGACCACCCAATCTTGGACTGCTTTTTTGGCACTTACTGCTTGCACATAGGTAGGTAGGTACTACTCCTACCTACTACCCACTTCATACTTCTAGGTACAAAGGTAGACACTAATTCTACCTATTACCCACTCCATGCTTGTAGGTAGGTAGGTTATTTACTGCATCTGCCTACTACTCACTCCATACTTGTAGGTATGTAGGTTAGTTACTGCATCTGCCTACTACTCACTCCATACTTGTAGGTGGGTAGGTTAGTTACTACATCTGCCTACTACTCACTCCATACTTGTAGGTAGGTCAGTTAGTTACTGCATCTGCCTACTACTCCATGCTTGTAGGTATGTAGGTTAGTTACTACATCTGCCTACTACTCACTCCTTGCTTGTAGGTGGGTAGTTCTCCTATTTAATGCTTGTAAATTGATGATATGAAGCCTGCCATTTGACAACTCCATGAAATCCCTCCATGAGACGGAACACTGACATGGTGTCTTGGACACAAGTGTGTTGCCCTGCGTTAGGCCTTGCCAGGAGCAGCAATGCCCCATGGACAACGAAGGGGCTGTCCATCACTAGATCTTAACTACATACTCCTCTTTGCAATGCCCCATGGACAAAGAAGGGGCTGTCCATCACTAGATCTTAACTGCATACTCCTCTTTGCAATGACCCATGGACGGTGCAGGCAGGCTGTCCATCACTAGATCTTAACTGCATACTCCTCTTTGCAATGCCCCATGGACAAAGAAGGGGCTGTCCATCACTAGATCTTATCTGCATACTCCTCTTTGCAATGACCCATGGACGGTGCAGGCAGGCTCCGTCACTAGGTCTTCAATCGCATGCTCCTCTTTGATGGATTTTTGTCTCTGTGGCATCAGACACCTGATCTCAACTCACCCCTGGAAAAAGTCTTGCCTGCTTGACATAAAAACTTGCTGCAGACGGTTTGGAATGCAGAAATGGTGACACTACTGTTGTTGTCTGTGAAAAGCAGAAAAATCTGCCTTTGCTGTAGTCTTGTTGATGTTTGAAACAGCAGTCCCCGCTGGTTTTGACGTCGGTATCAACTCATGGCCTTATGGTTGCACTAGTCGTGTCTCTCTGTGTGATATTGTTTTTGATATACTACTGGTGATTTCCTTAGCCCCTCTGAGGCAATCTCCACTGTAGACTTTGATCATATAGGTCTTCACTACTCATATTAACATTATTGGACTATTTGCATGTCACTTTTTCTACCTTTGTCTTCATGTGCAATATTTTTTTATTTATAGAGGTTTAGCATTTCTGAATGCTTTTCTTATGTGATCAGCTGAAATATATTATTTCATGGAGGTAACTTTTCAAGGTTGCATTATTCTTGTTAGCATTTTTCTGATTACTGATCACATTCAGATTGGAGGAAATTAAAAAACAATGATCTTCAATGGTTGTAGAAAGGATCGAGTTATTGACAAGCTGTACAAAATTTTAGGTTTGTGCTTGGTGCAGTATTAGCAGTGTAGCGGTAGGTGTGTTCGATGTTCTTGTGCCAGTGCTGTGGACTACTAATACCAACAGGAGAGTGTGTAGACTGTAGGGAGATCAAGTCCACCTGTCCACCGCGCGTTTCCCGACCTTTTTTTCACCATGATGTGTACTACATACTGCCAAGAGACTGGGTAACTTTGCATACTGGCAAAGTGTATTTTGTCCGCGTAATAAACCCTTTTCTTGAAAATGTTCTCATGCCTTGCCTCGCTTTGTTCAGAATGATGTTCTTGGTCACACCCCCTCCCTGTGGGTTGCAGGTAAGGGCTCCACCACACTTCCCATGTTCATGACTAGAGAAATTAATAGTTGACTTGTTCTTACTCTTATGGGCTCTAGTAGTTGTGATCAATGGCCTTGCATAGCCTACACAGGCTGAAAGGCGGCAAAAGCCCAATCATTATTATCATGTTGGTCACACCCACACGCATCAATGGTGGCAAGAAAGGCTCGTTACTTTATTAATATACACACCTCTAGACTACTTTGCTTCCCTTTCTGTGGCCCTGTAACGGTGCCTCTGGTTGCCGTTGGATTTTGTGGCTTGCCTTGTCATTGCTTTGAGGGCGACAAGTGGAATGCTGAAAAACTTCACAAACTCTAAGAGTAGCACCTTGGTGGTGTGCTTAACTTGCATTGCTTCTACACGCTGAGGGATAATTGAGTGTAAATATAGGCCCTAAACGTGAGACTCCATTTGAAAATTTCCTGAATCATTCCTTCATTTAATGCTTTAATGAAGACGACGATGAAGGATTCCTATGAAGTTGACTATCGATATCCAAGGGAGCAGGTCAGTATGCATTCCAATAGAATCAATACAATGAGTATAGGTCCGAGACGAGTGCAGATCTGTGGTGCCTGGGTCCAAGCTGTATGATCATACCTTCAGCTGCTGCCACCATCAAATATCGAATACCTGAGGCGGGCTTCCCTAAAGCAATCCTAACACATCATGGGCGTTCCTCTCGCGGGACCAGAGGAACGTTTCGTTTCAAAAGGTATTGAAAAAAAATTGTTCAAAGATGAGCGCCTCCATGGACAGGTCTTATGAGGAGAAAAGTCGCTACCACTACATACAAGGCAAGGGGCAATGGCGAGATGCGAGTTACCTCCCCTGGATTGTAAGCCACGAACAGGACAAGTTCCGATCTGCGTTCACCAGGCTGGATGGATGGAGTTTTACAGCCTATCAGCCTTTGAAGGCTATCAATATTTTTATTACACAATAGCAGGAAAGATTGGACATTTTCCAACGAAACCCATGGTGTTTGGATCTGATGACGAAAAGTCAATTACAAGAGCAATTTAGTGTGCTTTTCCAAATTCCAGCCTGGCATTGTGCACACTCCATCTCAAGAAAAATGTTGCCAGACACTTGAAAGACAAAGTTGACGTTGCTTCCAGACAGAGGAACCTTCTGATTAACAGACTCTTTGGAGCTGAAGGGCTTTCAAACTCATCGGACGAGGTCACATTTGATGTAAGATTGGAAAACCTGACATCGATGTGGCCTGAACAAGACACGCTATCTTAACAGGATTGCGCAACAAATCCATGACCATGTCCTAAAGCTCCACTGGAATGGCCAGCTACAAGACACACATTGGACCAACAACAATGCTGAGTCACTCAACCATACGCTAAATAAAGCACATGGTTGAGTGAAAACGGAGAGAGATTCCTGACCTGATCAATAAGCTGCGAACATTGGCCAAGGCTCAACAAGTGGAAGTAGCACGCGCCATCATGGGCCGTGGAGAGTATCAACTGGCTCCTCACAATGCGCACAAACTGCTGCAAGGAAACTTATGGGTTGCCATGACAGAAGAACAGAAAGCCAAGCACATTGCGACTCTCAGCCGATCTGTCAGGCCCCCTGGCTCTGTTCAGAGCAGCTCATCATGCTTCCACGTTACAGGAACACCAACAAAAGGAGAGAAAAAAAACGGCCAGAGGAAACGAAAAAGGGCAGAGAAGATAACCACAGCAAAAAGGATGAAACTGGGAAACAAATAGTCACCCTCGAACCGAAAGAACTTTGTGGGGATGATGACGGTGATGATGACAATGGTGGTGATTGGGATGATGAAGATGGTGGTGATGGGGTTGATACGATGATGGTGATGGGGATGACAATGATGGTGATTGGGATGATGACGATGGTGGTGATGGGGATGATGACAATGATGGTGATGGGGATGATGACGATGGTGGTGATGGGGATGATGACGATGATGGGTATAACACTTCTACATAAATATGTTCTGCAATATTGTACCCAGTCCTGTGATACTTGTACTTTTTTTCTCTTTTTAGTGGACTTTTTAAAGCTTACAGGAACATGCCTTGTGATAACTTATTTCTGGATTTTTGTTTAGGAATTATTTTATTAAGGCTACGCCTTTTATGTATATAGCTTTGCGTGCGTGAATGAATGAGATATTATAATTTATAGCCTCGTAAGTTTATTCATATTGATGTTCCATCTGTTTTTGTCTTTTTAACGTCTTGTTTACTTGTGCACCCCTTTGCTGAGATAATAAAGTATTTGTATTGTATTGTATTGTATTGTATGATGACGATGAATTGACAAACAACCATAACCATAGTTAACAGTATTCATACTCATGCCGACCGTTGCCGACCGTCATTTTCAACCGACCGATCTTCAACCGACCGATCTTGGCACTATGAACACAGCAGGGTTTTCCCCCGTTGTACGATGCTCAAATACAGCCTTCTTTACTCTATGGTTCAGAGTTGTGGGGATTGGAGGCAAGAGAAAGTATTGAGAAGGCGCACATGTTTGCATGCAAGCGCTTTCTCAATGTTTCTATAAAAACTCCAACTGTCATGTGCAGTGGTGAACTGGGTAGATACCCAATGTTTACTAACGCTATCATTCGGGCGATTAGATACTGGTTTCGGTGGAGCAGGATGTCGGAAAGAAGACTGCCAAAGCAAGCCTACTTAATGCTGTCAAAAGAAAGTGTGTGTGTGAAACTGAATTGGGTAAAATAAGTTGCACAATGTCTGTCAAGACTTGGATTTGGTTATGTGTGGACAAATTGTGGGCACATAAATGAAAAGAGCTTTATTCGATCGCTAAGACATACTTTGTGACTGCTCCCTGCAAGAATGGCGCTAAGACATACTTTGTGACTGCTCCCTGCAAGAATGGCGCTAAGACATACTTTGTGACTGCTCCCTGCAAGAATGGCACATGAAACTTAGTGAAAGTAACAAGACTTGCCTTTTAAGGATCTTCTAAGCACTCTCTACAGTGTGAGAGTTATTTGAATGACATAAATATATAAAAATTTAGGGATGCATTTATACATTTCTGTGTTGGAAATTTTGCACTTGGGTCAAACCTGCGCAATCCTGACCATGATGCAGACATAGAATGTCCATTTTGTGGAGAGTGCGAGGATTAGCGGCATTTTTTAATCCACTGTCATATATATGGGGACCTACGAGATAAATATATTGCAAAACACCTGAAAAATGCAAGGTATGCTGATGTGACGCACCTGATCAATGGGTGTGATATAAGAAAGACACGCGATGTATCGATGTACATATTTTATGCTTTTAAACATTGTTGTGAGAAGCTCACGAATTCTGAGGAAAATCATGTATAAAGTGAAATTAATGCCAGCTGATATGTACATCAATCAACTACAACCAGTCATTTACGTTAACAATGTTTCTGTACGAGTGCAACTTTCTGTTACCTGTATGGCACTTAGCTTCCCTGACTGAACTGATTTTACACTTGTACATAACATGTTATATTTTTTGCATCTGTACAAACATGTAAATTATACTGTCTTGACTGGTCGTCGGCCAAAATAAACAAATCGATTAGAATGGAATCTCAGTGTTGTTGACAGCTTTGATACTTTTCTCTGTATCAACAAAACTACACATCACACAAAACAAGCATGTCCATGAGTCAAGAAAACAAAGATTCATACAAAAGAAAATAGTCTACTGCAAACACTTTAAATGTTTAAAACAAGTCATGGGAGCTCACTTTCAATTGTGTGCTTTTCTCTTCTCCCCTGCTAGACAAGCCCTGTTATTAACACCATCACACATCTTGTGAAGTGACAAGCATTGGGATGGATGGATGGATGTGGATGGATGGATGGATGAATGGTTGGATGGGTGGGTGGGTGGGTGGGTGTGTGGGTGGGTGGGTGGATGGATGGATGGGTGGATGAATAGTCTTTAACGGACTATCAGCCTTTGTAAAGTTATGTAAGGCCATTAAGCACGAAAATCACGAACAGTTTGGAGTACACGAAAATCAAGTCACGGAGTCCTTAGTTATTTGCCTCTTACGAACTGCGTAGGAAGATGCGGGGGTCTATTCTCCCCATAAACGGACCACACCAGTGGACTCATCCAGTCCAGCATGCTACAACTGATGAAGAATGAAAATCATATCACAAACCAAGAGGTGCAACAAATGTGCACATTTTTCCCATTTCTATCCTCCAAATTGATAAAAAATACTTTGCACAGCAAAATGAATGAAAATAAATCTTTGCAACATGTGCCTGTAAACATTACAATTTTAATTACAGCTGTAGGATAATTTGTATTTGACAATCATTTCTTACAAATTAGAAAACACACAATAACACCAATTATGTACATATTCATTACCAATGGATCATGAAATAAAATTGTGGATGACTCCATCTAACAAAACTATACCATCAAACGGGGTATGGATGGATGGATGGATGGTTATTTGGCCTGTCAGCCTTTGAAGGCTATGGGAGGCCATTAAGCACGAAAATCACTAGAAGTAGAACAGTTTAGAGTTAATGAAAATCAAGTCACGGTGTCCCTAGTTATTCGCCTCTTACGAATCGGGTAGGGAGACGCGGTGGGTCAATTCTTACCCCGAACACACAGGGGGTATCAAGTGGGTTAACTTAAGCTGCTCTTGAAGCAATCTTGTTATGCAATGTCTCCAGGTATTACTTTGGGGGTTATATTGAAGGGCCTGATGAATTTAAGAGAGTTCAATAACTTTTTTTATTAACATGGCTTTATTTATTTTATAAATGAACTTTGTAATGGGTGTCACCCCTGTATGTTTTTTTTTAATAGCCCGGTAAATGAAATTCATGCCAAAACTTTGTGAACCCCTTCAGGGGGTGACTTAGGCCACTGGTACTTATTGTTAATGTCTTGTAATATTCTCTGTCATTCTATTTTCAGACAGAACAGCCTTAAAATGAGTGATTGATGGAATACATCAGATACTTTATTTTAAAAATACTTTTAAAAGGTTTTCATAAGCATCCAAAGTGTTACCAATTTTTTCTCCTCAAGTGGCCGTCATCACCCGAGAAGGCATTTGTTGCCCCAGTTGGCGTTTCCTAAAATAGGTGAATGTGTTTTTCTTCTTGATTTTATAAACAAAGCAAACAAAACACTTTAAATTACTACACTTATACCTATCTTCATGCAGACACAGAATCATGCTGATATTGATCAAGTATTCATAACTATTCTATTCAATATCATAATACATTCAGTTATGGACACACAAATTCTGATTAAAAAAATATATAAATCATGACCACTTTTCCATGAGACCACATCTACAGCTTGTACTTGGCTGCCCTGCAGTCCAGTAGCGTGGTCAACCTGACCAGAAGAGGCATCCCTGTGGACAGGACATTGGCTTTCACCACCATACTCTACTTCAAATGCCTCAGTCATACACTTCCTTGTACATGTACATGTCATCACACACAATTAGCACTAACACTCTCACAGTTGTATGGCCAGTACCAGTAGTCTAGGGGAAACAAGTGCAAGCTCCTGCTCTCAAACTGCCCACTTGTCTAGGAGAATGGGCAAGGTGGACAAATACACTGTCACTGAGTACAGGTGATGACACTTCCATCACACACCATGCCACATTCATGGACCCAACCCTTTCTGAGAAATACAACAAGGTGACCAGTTTGGGACCAATACTTCACATCATCTCACAACCAAGCAGTCCTGTGGTCAAGATGACCAACACTGGAAGCTCTGCAGGTCATCCAACACAGTCATGGAGTCAACTTGCAGACAAACCACCAAGCCACATGGCCTGCATGAAAAGAAAACAACTTTTGCACTCCCAAACATGACAGCAGTGCAGAAAATGCCAACATCAACACATCATGTCATCTGTTCAGTTGGCCTCCAAACAAGCCAAAGACACAAAAGGCAGTATCTACATGTGGAAGTCCTGTCAACTGGAAATCACAACAATACAGTGTATTTGAGGACATGTTCTAAAAGTGGACCACAGGTCTCTCAAGGAGGAGAAAAGACCACCACATGTTTGTGGGAACCAAGAGAATTCCATGTCTACAAATCTGGTCAAACATTTCTAATGTAGTCCTTTGTAGTCCCATGTCCCAAGTGTTTCACTTTGTTACTGAACTAAGATTCTTTGCCTCCCACTGACAAGTCCACATTGAAAGTGTTCCAAATCATCTTCAGTCTACAAGAGTGTTTTCAGGATGGCTTTCTGACTGGAGCTGTACTCACAGTGTGATGGATGGATGGATGGATAGTGTTTTATGGCCTATCAGCCTTGTAGGCTATGTAAGGCCACTGAGCATGAAAATCACTAGAACAGTTTTAGAGTAAATGTAATCCACTCACGGTGTCCCTAGTTATTCGCCTCTTACAAATCCCGTAGGGAGTAGGGAGACGAGGTGGGTCAACTCTTACCCCAAACCCACAGGGGGACTCACAGTGGGACAACGGTACTTCTTGAACCTCTGTGGACAGTATTTACATGTCTTCATTGGCAGCCTTTCTGAGTAGTTTGATACTGGCAATGGGGACTGGCTCTTCCATGTCCTTCAGGGACTGTTTGTAGACTTTGCTTCAGGGTGCCTTCCTGACCTGCTCTATACTGACAATGGCAACAATGAAACTTCCTTTAAGCTTCATGGACTCTCTTGATGTGTCTTTGCAGGTGACTTTTCATTCCAGCTCTGTACTGACAATGTGGACATGGATACTTTCTTAAACCTTCATGGACATTGTCTATGTGTGTCTGCAGGTTGCCTTTCTGACCAGCTCTGTACTGACAATGTGGGCATGGATACTTTCTCAAACCTTCATGGACAGTGTCTATGTGTTCTGCAGGGTGCCTTTCTGACCAGCTCTGTACTGACAATGTGGGCATGGATACTTTCTCAAACCTTCATGGACAGTGTCTATGTGTTTCTGCAGGGTGCCTTTCTCACCAGCTCTGTACTGACAATGTGGACATGGATACTTCCTCAAACCTTCATGGACAGTGTCTATGTGTGTCTGCAGGTAGCCTTTCTCACCAGCTCTGTACTGACAATGTGGACATGGATACTTCCTTAAACCTAAATGGACAGTGTCTATGTGTGTCTGCAGGTTGCCTTTCTCACCAGCTCTGTACTGACAATGTGGACATGGATACTTCCTCAAATCTTCATGGACCGTGTCTATGTGTGTCTGCAGGGAGCCTTTCTGACCAGCTCTGTACCGACAATGTGGACATGGATACTTCCTTAAATCTAAATGGACATTGTCTATGTGTGTCTGCAGGTTGCCTTTCAAACCAGCTCTGTACTGACAATGAGGACATGCATACTTCTTTAAACTTTCATGGACTGTCTTAACATGTCTTCTGAGTGCTTTCCTAAATGCACACCTGAAATCACAATGGGGACAAGCATGTCTCCTCAAACCTACATGGTCCTTCATTTTATCTGAATGGGGACTAGAAACTTCCCTGGCATCTTGATGGACAACACCTCCAGGACTCTGCACTCTGCCTTTCTTTCTACACTGCTGCTGACTGGGAGGACTACAGTGTCTCTTCTCCAGGGGGGACAACTCTGCTGTCTTCTGACTGGACACACATGGCCTTGGCTTGGACACTTTTGGGCTACTGCTGCTGCATGCCACAGAAGCTGAGCTGCCTTCTGACCACTGGGCAGCACACACTGACTCCCTGACATCTGTGGACATACTGGAAGCAGGCCTGGCCTGCAAATGTACATCTTTCTCTACTTCCTGCTCCTCTCCTTTATCCAGCCTTTCCACACCTGTCTCTTCACAAGACACTGACTTCCTCTTCACCATGCAGTCCTCCAAGTAAACAACACGCTGCATCATATGTTCCCACCCCACATCTCTCCTCCCTTCTTCCTCCTCTCTCCCACACACACTCCCACACACACCTCCTCCCTCCACCTTCACCACTGGGCACCTCACCCAGCCTGCTGGGCTGTCCACTGCTTGCTCCTGCTGACACACACACACCCCTTCCATGCACTGCTCTCCCTGTGAAAGCCCAAAGGAACCAACACTTTCCAAACCAGTCTCAGGCACGCTTCTCAATAGGACATATGGCAGCAGATGGCATTTATCATGTACACTTCTCTTGTACTTTTCACCCTCCAGCCCAGAACAGCCACCCTCACTGCTTCCCTCAGCCCTGCCACACTTCAAGACACAAGCATCACAGTCACCAGGGGCTGACAAACACAAGCTCTGCTTCACACTTGCCTTGTCTTCTCCCTCCACCTTCACTACCACTTCTTCCTTCACAGAGTTCTCTGCTTTCACACCAGTCCCATTGTGCAGCTGGTCCTCAAAACCTGCCTCACATTTCCTTTCAGTCTTTGAGTGATGGTCACAACCTGACAAGTCCACAGATGGAAGTGGGTCATCAAATAGCCAGTCAATGTTTTCCTCCATGGTCAGATTCAAAATCAAAGGTACAAACACTTCTCATGCAAATAGTCTTGCTGAAGGACACTTCTCCTAATGCCACAAAAGATAAAGCCCCTCAGCTGTAAGACACGGTGGACTAGCACACATTTCTGCCTGGATCAACATTTGTACAATAAGCAGATTTCTCCAGTGAACTGCTCATTAAGAAAGACACACACATGTACACAATCAGTAAACCAGTTCCAAAATCAAATGGAAATTTGTTCTTTCTATATATCACTCAGCTCAAGGACAGCTCCTCTTACTGCACTCAGTCACATTGCTTGTCCAGCACAGCCACAATGTGGCCGGGCCTTCCTTCCACTCCTCCAGGCCTTGGCTTGTCCCCAGTCTGGCCAAGGAGGGCTGCCTCTGCACAGGCAAGGCCAGGACACCTGCACTCCACTAGGGGGCTGCCACTGCACACCTGTGCACACCAAGGGTGGAGGAAAGAGGCTCCTGTCCTGTCTTGCCGCCAGCCACCTGCACCAGTCCAGGCAGTCAGGGGGAAGCACTCCTACTGAAACACAACAACGCAACACTTGTCACTTCCCCTTAACTACAGTGAGTACAAGAAGCAGTAGTCTATGAAGACCAAAGCTTAGGAAAACTGACATGTCCACACAGAGGTGGATTAGATATAAAGGAAAAGGAAAAAAGTCATGTATACACACAAGTACCCACATAGACATCCACACAAATGCACGCACAAACACACATCCATACACACAACCCCACACACAAAGAGATAGAGAATGAGAGAGAGAGAATGACAGAGAGAGAGAGAGAGAGAGAGAGAGAGAGAGAGAGAGAGAGAGAGAGAGAGAGAGAGAGAGAGAGAAATACAGAGGGATAGAGAGAGAAGCATTGACTGATGACACATCTTTGCATTAAAATGTATATCCAAGCATGGATGTCATGGGGCAACTAAAAGCCAAAACAAAGAGTTCAGACAACAGATATATATTCAAGACTATATTATGCATTTTGAAGTGCATTCTCTGGTTGCTTGGTCGTTATCAATAAAACACAACATTAAAATACAGCATAGGATTAAATATTACAAGTTGGTTGTCACCAGAATAGGTCACCTCACCTGCAGTGCATGTTCACTGCCCATGCTAGTTTTGCTTTGAGACCGTTCTTGCTTCTTCATACCATGTTTGTATGTATAATAATAATGTACATAGCAACATCACAGATTTTTCTACGGTCATCCCCATCAAATAGTTGTGCTACATTTCCATTTCTTAGTTTTTGAATGTACATTTTAGGATATATTTCTGATGTTGTTATATACATAGCTGTGCAACAGAAAATGATATTCGTCCTGAATTTCTCTTCAGAGTGGACAGTCTCTATTGGGGCTTAGATCTAAACATCTCCTGGATATGATGTACAAATGCATCCCTGAACTTTTTAATATTTATAAAATGTAGGTACCTTTTGCACTGAAATATTCTTGTAAGTGAACTGTACAGAGTAAAACAATCGCTACTCATGATTTTTGAGTTCCAATCTTGTTGATAACAAATGGGTAGTCTCCATTTAAGTGTTTGAATAAAACCACTATCATTGTTAGTGCCATCTTTCATCCATAAGTATTCGTAACTGAGTTATGCTAAACAAAGCTGTATTGATTTTGTCCACCTAAGCATTGCAGTGACACCTTCTCTTTGGCAGCCTGTTCCATTGCATCTTACAGAATTTCAGCCAATATTTCACTGCACATACAGTTGAGTTTATAGATGCTGGATATCTACCCAATTCACCCTGAAACATAGTACTAGAGGGTTTTTACATCAACATCTAAAAACCGTGTGCATGCAAACAGGTGAGACCTTTCTATACATTAATTGTGACTGTCTTCTTGCTAGTCCCCACAACTCTGAGGCATACAGCAAAAAAGGTTGCATCTATGAATCATCATACACGTATGGTCGGAAGAAAACGTGTGTGTTGAGATTGTTAAGACACCACATGGAATTTAGCAAATGAACAGAGAGAGGGAGGGAGAGAGAGAGAGAGAGAGAGAGAGAGAGAGAGAGAGAGAGAGAGAGAGAGAGAGAGAGGAGACGAGAGGAGACAGAGAGAGAGAGAGAGAGAGAGAGAGAGAGAGAGAGAGAGAGAGAGAGAGAGAGAGGGGGGGGGGTAGTGGGAGGGAGGGGGAGGGGCAAGACTCAGAGATACGAAGTTGAAGACGGCGATTGAGCGAGACAGACGCAGACATGAACGTACACACAAACACAAAGGCACACACACACACACACACACACACACACACACACACACACACACACAGAGGTTGTCACGCAGCGGCAGAGGTGTCGCAGGGCGCGAGTTGTGAACTCATGGACTCACCACGTGTGGTGGGAGTGTACGTACAGCAAAAGACAGCTCACCTGCGGTTTGCTCCGCTCTCAGCAGAGCTGCCACGGCGTGGCATTATTGCCCGTGTGGGCCGACATACTCACCTAGTGTCGGTGAGTTGATGTGGCCCTGTTGAGACGCAGTCGAACTTGGTAGTGAACTGTATCTCATAGGCAGGCAAATGGCGAATTGTGTTCGTCCCCAAACATCACGGGCTTTTTTATACGACCCCGCTGACATACTACAACCAATGATCTATCAGGTAACAGATAAACGTTGCTAACCCGAGTCATTGGGAGTTAACGCCCCTTTTAGCGTCTATCCCTACGACACTCTCCCCCGTTTTCTTTGGACTAGGAACCAACATCAGGAATTTAACGTCTGGAGGTTCACCCGTCCGGGGGGTATCAGGGGACAGGATGGCGCAGGTCAGCTGGTGGGTAGCCATGATAGTTCCATGAACAATCATGTGGAGGAACAAACAAATTTTCCCTAGCTACATTTAATGTTCATACCAAAAAAAATGTCCATATCCTAACTATTGTTCCCCCACACATGATGAATGGAAGACAGCAAGAGGTTAGAGGTACCCTACGATTTATCCGGGTGAAGGGGTTACCTCTGGCCCTTGCTGTGGGGACCTATTGCACCCCGAAAAACCGACGTGCATTGGCGGTGGTCTGCTGGAGCACGTTGGCGGTCGGGGTCTTCCATGCCTTGGCCACCACTTTGGCCACCCGGTATATGACATACGGGTCCGCGCCTCGGGTGGAGTTCGGGGGTCTGGCCGGGGCGTCCGACTCGAGCAGGAGACGGTCCCGGGGGATGGCCTGGATGGTCTCCATGATGTGTCGGGGGGGGGGGTGTTCCTCGTCCACCAGCGTTGCCACTCCCACACTGAAACGAGCCTGAGGGAAGGCTGACATCCACCGGCTCACAGTCGAGGGCTTACCCTTAAAATAGTGTACCTGGATGCGATGGTCCTTGCTGAGACTGCCTGTCAGGATGGGAAGGAGAGTGTCGAGTGCCTTTTCCTTCAGCTCCTTAGAGCCTTCCCGACAGTGGATCTGGATCGGCAGCCCAGCAATCTCCTTCTGCAGGCTCCAGGCTGTACTGCTTCTCCACAGGATGGGCACCCTGGATCCGCAGGAGGTGGCAGTGGGAGTCTACTCCTGTTCTGCCTTCGTCCCTCGTGGTGGTGTCGCAGCCTGAAGTGCCTTAGTAGTGATGCCAAGCGGAGTGGTTGGGGGAATGTCGAGGAGCTCGTTCTCCCTCTGTGTGGAGACCTCCTCCTCCTCCATCGGCGCGTCGTCGAGGACTAGGGCTAGGAGAGAGAGGTCTTCCCCCAAGGAAGAGTCCTCTTGCCTGGCGGGAGCGGCTGCTGTCGAGGAAGCTGCATCAGGGAAATCTGCAACAGGGGGGACCTCCACCTGGGGGGCCGGTGTATGGGGGGGCCTTACCTCCAGGGTGACCTGCGCCTCAGACCGAGCGTCAGGGGGTTGAGGACGAGCGTCCCGGGAGTGATGACACACAAACATACGACTAGAAACTCAAAGATGGAAATCGTACACACGTCAAGAAAGACAGACCCAAAAAGACACAGAAACTGATGCATATATATATACACGCAGACAACTACACACACACGCGCGCGCGCATGTTTGTAAAGTGCGTCCTCCGAACGAGAACTTGGAGAAAACGAACACGACGCAGACATCGGCACTGACGCGTTTAGCCGTTTTCATCCCATCACTTTGATTTTCGCCAACACATTTAGAAGACATGCAATAATCACAAAACAATCACAGCGAAAAAATTTAGAATAACAAAGAGAAGTATGCGAAGAAAAAGAAGACAGACTTGGTGTGGATGTAAAATTCACGTTCACCAACCTTTTGCAAGAGCAAGGAAACCCGTTAACCTTGTCTGTCGTCAAAATGGCGACAGCATCGAGATGGGAGTGTCAGAAGTGGGATATAAACAGGATCACCCCTACTTCATCTGGCGCTGCAATAGCAGGGTACCACACCACACCAATGCTTCATCTGGCGTTGTCGGCAGGATGCCACGAGCATCTCCCTCCAAGTTCACCCTTCAAAACTTGACAAAAGTGTCTAGGGGTATGGGATGAAATGATGTTGGAAGCAGTGCCTATTTTGAAAGAATATAATGGTTTGTTGAGGCACTCACCAGTTCTTTCTCATCACCTTCACCCCTCACCTTCCTGTGAAACGTGAACTTCTGCATCAGCTGCCCTGCCTCACCACTCCACCATGTCCGGACGATCCCGTGGGTCTCGCCGCTCTCGTACAGCCATCACCACCAGGAGGCAAAATCCAGCAGAGCAGCATCACCCCAGGCCCAGCAGATGTGGGTCAACCCAACACCACCCGTCCTGCCCCGTTTCAATGGCAGCAGTTGTCTTTCGTGGTTTTTTTTTTTGTATCTAACGTGTCGATCTTCAATCGAGCTTAATTTGTACCTGTGGTAAGTGGGTGGCTGTCGAGCAGTCGATGTTGTAGCGTGGATGAGATATCGAGAGGACAAGTTGGGCCGGTGACTTTTCTACTCCGTTATTCGCTTTCTTTCCTGGCAGCGTACAAGGGCACAATACACACACCGTGTCCACTCCCCTCCCTCTTCGCCTGCCGAATCCCTTCTCCCCTTCCCTTCTCTCCCCTTCCCTTCTCTCCCCTTCCCTTCTCTCCCCTTATGATTATCTCCTCTAGCCCTTGTTCCCCAGGCACAATCGCTCCTTCTATAATCAACTCCAATTCTCTCTCTTATCTGGCAGGGCTTGTCCCTTGTTCCCACAAGCACAATCGCTCCTTCTAAGTATAATCATTCTTTGATATCCCGACGTAAATTCCTTTACAAAGGGCTCCCACGTAATACAACGCTTCAAAACTACGGAATTCCCAGTACACGAATGCATACTAGGGATACTGCAAGAAAAGAATCTACTAATAAAATCATGCAATCGATGGCTCTACATCCGGGAGGAGAAGCAGTTTGATTCTCACTACTGGTGAACGAGAAAGGCTAAACAGCTAACGCTGCCCGTACCCCACCACATACCTAAAAAAAAATCCGATTAAGCTCAAATCAACTACCTCTTCTGAAACTCAGGAAGCGGTCACTAGAAGGAATATATTTGTATGATTTTTGGGAGTTTTTTTATATGAGGCTTTCAATTTGTGTGTTTCTTTATGATTGCAAATTCTTTTGAGAATTCGCTGTGTAGTAGTTATACTGTAATTTTTTTTAAAGCAGTTTTACGATCGGTAAGAAAACAGGATCACCCAGGATCACACAGAATCACCCAGGATCACCCCAGGATCACACAGGATCACAACAGAATTGGACCCAAATTACCGGATCGTGAATGAATTAGATTGAAAATCAATTTTATTAATTAAGGGGAGGCCGCCGGTGTCGGCGACTGAACGGTCCGCCCCAAACTTTGGTCCCCCCTCGGCTATAGTCCGTTTCAAAATTGCTATCTGCTCCCTCCACTATCTGCTCATGCCCGAGAATCCCAAAAGGCTGCGCGCGACCGGAAATAGACATTAGAAATTCATCTCAGTCTGGATGGTCCCCTCACACTGGTAAGTAGGTATTTGTTCTTTCAACAATGAATAGATCAACATGTGTTTGCATTAATCGGACATATTTGCAGCGTAATGTTTTGTATGAGCAGAGGTTATGGGGTTATAACTTATCTTTTCTAAACTTACCTTCGCTCAAGTACCGAAGTCAAAAATAGAGATTTCATCCAGACTTTTAATACAAGAGAGGAGGGGGCGGGGGGGGGGGGCCCATTGGGCCCATGCCTATTAAAATAACAAAAGAGAGGGGGGGGGGACCATTGGGCCCATGCCTATTAAAATAACACAAGAGAGGAGGGGGGGGGGACCATTGGGCCCATGCCTATTAAATTAACAAAAGAGAGGGGGGACCATTGGGCCCATGCCTATTAAAATAACACAAGAGAGGGGGGGGGGGCATTGGGTCCATGCCTATTAAAATAACAAAAGAGAGAGAGGGGGGGGGGAGACCATTGGGCCCAAGCCTATTAAAATAACACAAGAGAATGGGGGGGACCATTGGGCCCATGCCTATTCAAATAACAAAAGAGAGGGGGGACCATTGGGCCCATGCCTATTAAAATAACATCAGAGAGAGAGAGAGAGAGGGGGGGGGACCATTGGGCCCATGCCTATTAAAATAACACAAGCGAGGGGGGGACCATTGGGCCCATGCCTATTAAAATAACACCAGAGAGAGGGTGGACCATTGGGCCCATGCCTATTAAAATAACACAAGCGAGGGGGGGACCATTGGGCCCATGCCTATTAAAATAACACAAGCAAGGGGGGGGGACCATTGGGCCCATGCCTATTAAAATAACACAAGAGAGGGGGGGACCATTGGGCCCATGCCTATTAAAATAACACCAGAGAGAGGGGGGACCATTGGGCCCATGCCTATTAAAATAACACAAGAGAGGGGGGGGGACCATTGGGCCCATGCCTATTAAAATAACACAAGAGAGAGAGAGGGGGGGAGACCATTGGGCCCATGCCTATTAAAATAACACAAGAGAGGGAGGGGGGGACCATTGGGCCCATGCCTATTAAAATAACAAAAGAGAGGGGGGACCATTGGGCCCATGCCTATTAAAATAACATCAGAGAGAGAGAGGGGGGGGGGACCATTGGGCCCATGCCTATTAAAATAACACAAGCGAGGGGGGGGGGACCATTGGGCCCATGCCTATTAAAATAACACCAGAGAGAGGGGGGACCATTGGGCCCATGCCTATTAAAATAACACAAGAGAGGGGGGGGGGACCATTGGGCCCATGCTATTAAAATAACACAAGCGAGGGGGGGGGACCATTGGGCCCATGCCTATTAAAATAACACAAGAGAGGGGGGGGGCGGACCATTGGGCCCATGCCTATTAAAATAACACAAGAGAGGAGGGGGGGGACCATTGGGCCCATGCCTATTAAATTAACACAAGAGAGGGGGGACCATTGGGCCCATGCCTATTAAAATAACACAAGAGAGGGGGGGGGGGCATTGGGTCCATGCCTATTAAAATAACAAAAGAGAGAGAGGGGGGGGGGGAGACCATTGGGCCCAAGCATATTAAAATAACACAAGAGAATGGGGGGGACCATTGGGCCCATGCCTATTAAAATAACACAAGAGAGGGGGGGATATTGGGCCCATGCCTATTAAAATCTCTCTCTCTCTATTTCTCTCTCTCTCTCTCCCTCTTATCCTTCCACCTTCTCTCTGTTTCTTTCTCTCGGTCTCTCTGTCTTTTTCTCTCTCTCTCTCTGTCTTTCTCTCTCTCTGCCTCTCTCTTCCTCTGTTTCTCTCTCTCTGTTTATCTCTCTGTTTCTCTCTCCCTCTCTCTCTCTCTCTCTCTCTCTCTCTCTCTCTCTCTCTCTCTCTCTCTCTCTCTCTCTCTCGTGATGGTTGCCCATCAGTGGCTCTATTGTGTCTTAATTAGATAGATGCTTGAAATGAGGACCAAGGGTGTCGCATTGCGTGTGGGCGGTAACATTTGTACCCCCTGGAGACATCCGCTCTTGGAGGGAAGTCTCCGTCATCATATGGGATTGGTGATAAGATAACGAACGCCCTGGCCATCGCCCTAAACTTACCCTCGCTCAAGTACCAAAGTCGAAGATAGAGATAGAGAGCATGGGCCCAATGGTCCCCCCTCGCTTTTGTTATTTTAATAGGCATGGGCCCAATGGTCCCCCCTCTCTCTTGTGTTATTTTAATAGGCATGGGCCCAATGGTCCCCCCCCTCTCTTGTGTTATTTTAATAGGCATGGGCCCAATGGTCCCCCCTCTCTCTGGTGTTATTTTAATAGGCATGGGCCCAATGGTCCCCCCCTCTCTTGTGTTATTTTAATAGGCATGGGCCCAATGGTCCCCCCCCCTCGCTTGTGTTATTTTAATAGGCATGGGCCCAATGGTCCCCCCCTCGCTTGTGTTATTTTAATAGGCATGGGCCCAATGGTCCTCCCCTCTCTTGTGTTATTTTAATAGGCATGGGCCCAATGGTCCCCCCTCCTCTCTGGTGTTATTTTAATAGGCATGGGCCCAATGGTCCCCCCCCCTCTCTCTTGTGTTATTTTAATAGGCATGGGCCCAATGGTCCCCCCTCTCTCTTGTGTTATTTTAATAGGCATGGGCCCAATGGTCCCCCCCTCTCTTGTGTTATTTTAATAGGCATGGGCCCAATGGTCCCCCCCCTCTCTTGTGTTATTTTAATAGGCATGGGCCCAATGGTCCCCCCCTCTCTCTTGTGTTATTTTAATAGGCATGGGCCCAATGGTCCCCCCCTCTCTCTTGTGTTATTTTAATAGGCATGGGCCCAATGGTCCCCCCCCTCTCTTGTGTTATTTTAATAGGCATGGGCCCAATGGTCCCCCCCCCTCTCTTGTGTTATTTTAATAGGCATGGGCCCAATGGTCCCCCCCCCCTCTCTTGTGTTATTTTAATAGGCATGGGCCCAATGGTCCCCCCCCCTCTCTCTTGTGTTATTTTAATAGGCATGGGCCCAATGGTCCCCCCCCTCTCTTGTGTTATTTTAATAGGCATGGGCCCAATGGTCCCCCCTCTCTTTTGTTATTTTAATAGGCATGGGCCCAATGGTCCCCCCCTCTCTCTGTGTTATTTTAATAGGCATGGGCCCAATGGTCCCCCCCTCTCTTGTGTTATTTTAATAGGCATGGGCCCAATGGTCCCCCCCCCTCTCTTGTGTTATTTTAATAGGCATGGGCCCAATGGTCCCCCCCCCCCTCTCTTGTGTTATTTTAATAGGCATGGGCCCAATGGTCCCCCCCTCTCTTGTGTTATTTTAATAGGCATGGGCCCAATGGTCCCCCCTCCTCTTGTGTTATTTTAATAGGCATGGGCCCAATGGTCCCCCCCCCCCTCTCTTGTGTTATTTTAATAGGCATGGCCCAATGGTCCCCCCTCTCTTTTGTTATTTTAATAGGCATGGGCCCAATGGTCCCCCCCCTCTCTTGTGTTATTTTAATAGGCATGGGCCCAATGGTCCCCCCCTCCCACCATCTCTTTTGTTATTTTATTAGGCATGGGCCCAATGGTCCCCCCTCTCTTTTGTTATTTTAATAGGCATGGGCCCAATGGGCCCCCCCTCCCCTCTCTTGTGTTATTTTAATAGGCATGGGCCCAATGGTCCCCCCCCCCCATCTCTCTGGTGTTATTTTAATAGGCATGGGCCCAATGGCCCCCCCCCCCACCCTCTCTGTCGTTATTTTTATAGGCATGGATCCAATGGTCCCCCCTCTCTTTTGTTATTTTTAATAGGCATGGGCCCAATGTTTCCCCCCCCCCTCTCTTGTGTTATTTTAATAGGCATGGGCCCAATGGTTCCCCCCCCCCCCCCCCCTCTCTTTTGTTATTTTAATAGGCATGGGCCCAATGGTCGCCCCCTCCCCCTCTCGTTTAGCTTAAGATTACACCCGAATCACGCGGACCTTTAAGGTGCATGGAATACAGTACCGCTGAGCAAGTACGTTTGTAACAAAACGCAGATACATTAACGCGGCCGAATTTTAGCATAACTCCCTGGGCGTGCGAAGTCAGTAGCGTCTCGACTGACAGAGCAATATTGAAACGGACTATAGGGTCGCGCGCAGGCTATTGGGATTCTCGCGCATGAGCAGATAGAGGAGGGGGGACCAAAGTTTGGGGCGGACCGTTCAGTCGCCGACACCGGCGGCTTCCGCCTCCACCTGTGCTGTGCGTTGTCGTACGGCAATGGCTGACCCTTCGTAAACCGTAGTACGACGACCGTTTGGCTCTCTGTACCGTCCACCCTCCATGAGGATAAGGTCTCTGTAGCCAACAGTGATACTATGGCACCCTCTGCAGCGGCTGGGAGTCCAGTAACTGGCATTTTGCTCCACTAGTAGTGTGGTAGACGCAGACATATCGAGAGCGAAGAGAAGCGCGTCCGTCCTGCTCGGCTGACCAGAGAGAAGTGAGAGAGAGAGAGAGAGAGAGAGAGAGAGAGAGAGAGAGATGCCCAATGAATAAAGTTCGGAGACGAAATGTCCGTGTGAGAAATATCCTCTGGGAGAAATATGAGGGTCAGGAATGGCCGTGGGAAAAGTCACCGGAATAGAAGTGTCCTAGAAACGATGTAAAGAGCAAAAATGATTTCCGGTATGACTGAGGAAGCCGATCAAACTGTTTTTCGTTTGGACGCGCAAAGTTTCATTTCAGTGTCACACATTGCATCCATTTCCTGATCAAACTGAACAGCTAGAAAAACTCGCGGTAATCACCCAGATCCGTGTCTCAAACCGCTCTCCGCTTGATCAGCAAGACACTATTTCCATGCTTGAGGCACCTGACGTCAAACACTACGAGACAGGCACGACACACACGGTCAGGTACCAGCACCACCTCCACTATTCGGGGTGGATGCCAACTCGATGCTGGCTCATGGACACATGTTGACTTCTGGAACAACAACACATCTTCGCTGCCTCTATAAGTGTGACAAGGTGCACTTTTGTGCCACCATGACCCATCACTAGTTTTGTTCTTTTAGTGTTAGTTTTTGACCTCGGATGTCGAGCTTCGGCTCTCCGATTTTCCGCCCACGTGCTGGCGTCTATTTTTTCGCCCCACCCCTTTCCTGTTGCGATGTTCTCCACTGTTTTCGCCTCCTGCACTCTGCACTGGTGAAGAAGCCTGCTTTGCTCCGAGGGCTAGTTTTGGACGAGGATTTCTTTTCTCCTCTTTGTGTTCTTTACAATCAATGCATTTTTTCTTCTGACGTCATTCATGACATCATTAAACTGACCATGGGGATGGGATGGGTCTGCCATCGTGTTTTTTGTTTAGTCTAGATAGTTAGTAGCAATAAAGGGTAAAGAAATTGTGAACGCTGTTCCTATTATTCAAGAACCTCCACCCTCTTTTCCTTCTCCCAGTTCTCCAACTACTCTTCCCCGGTTACCACCACCAAATACCCCACCCCATCCACTATCCCATTATATAAATACTCGGTTCTATTCATGGATGAAAGCGGGTGAAGCAACTTGTCCATGATACAAGTTTAGGATACGCACTCTGCGGTAAAGCCCAATCGGGTTGCAAGTCAATCATTTTTACAAATCCCCCCCTACTGCATTGTTGAAGACTCGCATTCTGGTAGATCAGGGAAAATAGATGTATACGTGTATTTGTAGCGTACCAGAATAGACGCCTCATTCTTACTTCTCGTGCAGGCGATACAGTTGCAACTACGTGACCAAGCTGTTGCTGCCACTGGTGGCGCTCTTCATCGTCAACTGTGCCGTCTTCCTACTGCCCGCGGCCTCGGGCGAGCGCCTGTCCATGTCCATCACCACCATGCTCTCCTTCACCATCTTCCTAAGCTACATCGGGGAGAACACGCCCGCCAACTCCAAGGACATCCCATACATCGCCATCTACGTCTCCCTCAACCTCGCTCTCGGCGTCGTCGCCGTCTTTTGCAACGTGGTGGTGGTCAACCTCCACTTCTCCAAAGTCGACCCTGACGCGGTGGACACCCCTGGGAAGGGTGCGACTTGGGGTAGGAGGGTTCGAGATTCGCCCGCAGTCCTCAAGGACCCAGACGTTCCCATCGAGGACAAGCTGCTGAAATTCGACAAGCAGTCAAATGGAGACGACATCAGACAAGCCGCAGAAGAGGAGTCCCGCCGTTGGATCAGGAGCTGCAAGGCCGACGTCGGTTTTCGTGTGAACGCCCTGGACAAGGTCTTCTTCAGTGTCCTCTTCACCGCCACCCTGGCTGGGATCGTCTGGGTCTTTGTCAGTATGTTGTCTTGAAATGGAGACCTTCTACACGTAATCCTTTCATGTGGATGTCAATATTCCCCGTACATAGCATGTTCCCGATACTCCCCAGTCGCCTCCGTGCCTGCTTGGGGCTGTTGCTGTCGGAGGGCCTGGAGAGGGCCACCGAAGTTCAGCAGCCGAGGGTTCTAGCTTCCAAAGGGGAAATCAAGTGGCTCCATCTGTACAGTGTGGAGCTGTACATGTAGACATCATTCGCTGAATAAAAATCGTCAAAACGGACACGACTGCTCTTCCTATGATTATTAAACGTTTGTTTGATCGAGTTGAAATGTTTGAGGATAGAGGTATGTGTACATAAAGTTTGTTTGATTTTCTAACGCAATCCTCAATAGCAACGGAAGCTGCGACTCTTCTGCTTGTGCAAAAGACTCGTAGTTTTCTCTTCAACCTTCACACCTACCCCCACATCTCTCTCTCTCTCTCTCTCTCTCTCTCTCTCTCTCTCTCTCTCTCTCTTTTCTCTCTCTCTCTCTCTCTCTCTCTCTCTCTCTCTAACACACACACATATGCACCCACCCACCCACCCACCCACACACACACACACACACACACACACACACACACACAAAACACGTGCGCGCGCACACTCACGGTAAATGTGTAAGCGGTGATGGCAACAGTGGTCGTGGCGATGGCAACAGTGGTCATGCTGATGGTAACAGTGGTAGGGGTGATGTAACAGTGGTAGTGGCGATGGCAACGGTGTTCACGGTGATGGTAACAGTGGTAGTGGTGTTAGTAATAGTGGTAGTGATGGTAACAGTCATAGTGGTGATGGTGAAGTGGTAGTGGCGATGGTGACAGTGGAAGTGGCGTGGAAGTGGCGATGATGACAGTGGTAGTGGCTATAGTGAAGTGGTAGTGGCAATGGTGACAGTGGAAGTGGCGTGGAAGTGGCGATGATGACAGTGGTGGTGGGGATGTCGTAGTGGTGGTGGTGATAGCAACAGTGTCAGTGGCGATGTAACATTGGTAGTGTTGATGGTAACAGAGGTAGTGGCAATGGTAATGGTGGTGTTGGTGATTGGTGATGGTAATGGTGGTAGATGGTGATAGCTGTTACGTTTACGATAGAAGGTGGAGGCAGCCAGGGTTACCGTTAAGGATGAAACTTGCATCAGACATAAAAACGCCACATATACAACAGCACACATACACGCATAGTCACAAATACACGCACAGGCGCACGAACACGCAGGCGCACGTATGCACGTGCGCACACACATGGATGCATTCATGCACGGACGCATGCGCGCGCGCGCACACACACGCACGCGCGCGCGCGCGCCACCAGCATTATCACCACCCCCGCTTTCATCAGCAGAAACAGCAACTAATATTTAACACAACATAGCGCCTGATAGATCAGCGAGACTCTCAGCAACCAAGCTCACCTTCTCATCACCGCTGCTGCTAACTTGGCAGGCAAGTACCGATAGCTAAGTTGTCAGACCTGGCCTCGGTGATCGGAACCCACCTACACAAAGGTCGCCTTCCAGATTTGCAAGTTGCGGGTCTCCTCCCAGCAGAAGAGGATGCCGAGAGGAGTTGTCCAGGATGCGCCTCTGCTCGGAGACGGATAACACAGGGCCATCTGGGCAGAATTCCGGACAACACGCTGCAGCAGCAGAGGACAGGTGATCATGGCGTTCTGATCTTCAGATAATACAGTCACTCAGTCAGGGCAGGTCTTACCATTTCTTGTCAGTCAGCTGCTCTTTGAGTCAGTTTGAGTCAGTCGAACTCGACTGATGCAGAACTGATCAAGATATATGACAAGAACACTTGACCACACCGAGTCGCATAGTTGTCACACGTTCGAAGTTCTCGCAGCAAGTTTGGCGTCCTCACGGAACTGCTGGCTCCATGCATGGAATGACGAAAGAGCTGCATGTCGTCGTGGCAAAAAGAGCTACTGCCACACAACGCAGCTCGATCTTGAAATACAAAAGAAATGGCTGCACCGTCACTGTCCTGTAAAGTGGTGTAGAGATACCATGCTAGAATTCATGTTCATTTCTCCAGTACTTTTTGTAATTTTCTTTTCCTTTCTTTTTTCTTTGATGCAGAAAATATGTTTACTTCTTTGGGCAGTTGGTAATTTGCTTTTTGAAGAAACAAACTTTTGAGAGGATTTTCCTTTTTGTTTTTGTTTGTGCTTTGCTTTTTTTCTTTTCAATCCCCGTCCCCACTCACCTTTGTTTCCTTTTCGTTAAGTGTTGGATCTGTGAGTTATATGTGTGCAACCACGGCTGTTTGTCATGCTGTCCTATGTTAGTGGGTAGCGGCCAAGGAGTACTATATCAGAAGGAGATGCACCACAGATTTCCAGCCTGTGCTAGCAAAGGCCATCATACTGATAACAGTATACTATCATGGTTAACATAAACAAGCAGTTTTCTGATTTTGTACTTATAGGGGGACATTTTGCTAATAAAGAAAGTCATTTTGGTGCTTTTCCCCCTCCCATTAGGAAAAAAACTGCTGGATGTGCATTAAAACCTCTATTAACACTTGACTGAAGTGATCACTTTCTTGCATGTTTATCAGTTAAAAGGACTGAATGACCAACATACATTCAACAAAATACTATGCTCAATAACATAAATCAGATTAAATGAGTAAAAAGGATCTAAAACTACCATTTTAAGTTTGTTTTCTAAAGTTCAAATTAAAAATTAAATTCTCAATGCCAATGTGCGATTAATCCTTGTATGCGGCCAAGCGCCAGCATCGGGTTGGAATACTCCCCAGGGAGCGGAGTTGGTGCTGGTACCTGACTGTGTGCGTCTTAAATGTCTGTCACTATGTTTGTTATGAGGTACCAGTGAGGATTGATGAAGATGCCCAGTGATCAGGGGGTAAAGTGTAAGCGGTTTGAGACCCAGACAAAGGGTGTAAGTCGCTATAAAAAACCACACCTTTATCTTTACCTTTACCTGCAGCACTGTCAAACAGAGACGCCCAGTAATAAAATGGAAAGCAGTCAAAACATGGCCTAGAAATCTAGTTGTGATTCTGTTTATCCAACAATTCCTAAAAAAAAATGCCGCACCGAGCAATTTTCATTGCATGAAATATTTTTAATATATATATTTTTAAACAACAACAGAGAGAGGGAATGAAAGAGCGAGAGAGGACAAGAGACTGAAGAGTGAGAGTCGAACACACAGCCAGCCAGACAGAAAGAGGGAGAGAGAGAGACAGAAAGTGTGTATACTATGTGTGTATCTGTGAGAGAGATAATGTGTGTGACTGTGAGATAGTTTGTGTGAGAGGGGGCAGTAGACAGAAATGCAGTACACAAACAAGGAGAGAGACAGAAGAAAGTCTCTAGTCATTCACAACTTAAATAGCAGTTGTTAGTAGGGGTGGGGGATTGTGGGAAGGTCAAGGAAGGTCTACCTTCAAGTGAGCATAAAATTAACAAGCACTTTTACATCCAAGGACCAAAATCCCAATCACACTGAAAAACACACTAACACACATGTTGTGGACCTTTCCGCAATGACACACACACACATTCATGTAAACACACACACACATGCGCATGTGTGCGCACATATAATCATTAAGTGATTAACCCATATGAAATGACACACTCAAACGGCACATACATTGTCAAAACACACACACACTCTGAACCATACACAGTAGCACATGTATGTATCTCACACATACCATCAGACACACACACACACATTTATTACCTGGTAGGAATTGAACTCATTGTTAGGATGGAGAAAATTTCCAAGAGGCACTCTGATTCCGTTTTTGAAAGCTTTGAGAGTTACAGGGCAAGTCAGAGTCTGTCTGTTTTCAACAATAACAGAAATATTTGCTTCACTAAAATCCTCTTTCATGAAGACACACAAAATGTTTTTCAGATCTTGTAATGATCACGTCTTTGTATGTTTTTCTCAGAGTTTTCTCAGGATTAAAACTTGCGAAGGTGTCAATTCCATCCACTTTCCTCAAATGTTCCAGTTGCCTTGCTTCAACTTTTGTAACATCCGTGGATCTTGGTTGAGCTTTCGGCGTTGGCATGCACGATTTTGGGATTTGAGGGAAGACACTCGGCGGATGCTTAGGTCGTGTGCGACCTCCAGGAAACGTATGAACTTCGTAGCCTTCACTCCAGTGCCTCTCACAAATGAAGAACTTGTCAGGGTCGATCACAAAATCTTTACGTGGAGGCAGTACATTAATCCAAGTCTGTCTCTCGGCTGCATGAGTTGGAAGTTTGAACACACGGCACTTGTTGTAGTTCCCGTTTCACCCTACTATACCACACGTATTCACCATTTTCTATCCATACAACATACATAAGATCTGTAGCAAACATCCCAGAATCAAAACATCGAAAAAAACACTGTTTAAGTATCCATAAATCCACAGAAAGCAATATCTAAACAATTGAATTCAAAACTGCAGCCATCAACAATAATGCTTACGTCTGGTTCCTGATACATGCGCTACATAACAGAGTGCACGTTTTAAACAAACAAAATCATCAAATCAACAAAATAGGTGACAAATTATAATAAAACGTGTTTCAAAGTCATGTTTTAATGGTCTTTAAACTTCATATCAATATCGAAAATACTGATTTCAACTAAGCAAAGATTCATCCGCGGGTCAGTCGTCGTGAGACAAGTAGTACCAGCGATAAGACTGGCCTTTGCTAGCACAGGCTGGAAATCTGTGGTGCATCTCCTATGATAGAGTACTCC
>JAWQFJ010001322.1:0-12500 GCA_034096865.1 Theodoxus fluviatilis
CGTACAATCGAAAGTTTGAGCAGCAGTCGAATGGCGAAAGGAACGCTAGAAAGGGTTCTGTCAAAGAGTTCTGGGATCACAGGGCAGCCGTCGTGTTGCAGATGACCGAATAAATAAACACGAACAGTGTGGAGCAGTTACACTGTGAAAAGTGCGGTGGTCACTGGCCCTAGGCCTGTGGAACCCGCAGTCTCTCTCCGCAGTCATCTCGCGATCTGGATGAGGCAAGGACACAGAAGGCATTGCCTCGGAGGATAGCCATCCCGATTCGTTGTTTGAGCCACATGGTCTCCCGTGGCTCGCCCGTCTCTCCCTTCAGTCTTCGTCCAATTTCCTCGATGGTCTTGAGTGTTGATGGTCCGAAGACTCCGGTGGTCTCGAAGGCGAGGGGCTCAAAGCGGTGTCGTTCGGCCAGGATGCGGTATTTAGTCCTCTTCGCCCCTTCCGCTGCCTCTGCTGCAGATGACGGTTGCAGGGCGCTGGAAATGATGTTACTAGGAGCGAAAGAATCAACGCACGTCACATCCCAGACCAAGCTTCGGCCGTTTGAGAAGGGGAAGATGGTCATCCCATCTGGACGCTTGCCGTCGCCTCTGTCGAGCCCGGTTGGTTCCAGGACAGATGGTATTCCAGCGCTCTGGAGGGCACGTCTCACCACGTCGTTCAAAGCAGAGTGGCGTGGGAAACGGCCGGCGCTTAGCCGACAGGAGAGGGCGTGATGTCCAAGGGCGTCCATAGATCTTCCACATCTGCATTGGTGGGGTTCGCAGACTGGTGTCCCTGCCCTCTGAGCCACGGCTATTCTTATGGTCTCACGGTCCAGATGGAGCCCCAGGGACGGGATTGGGATGGCGTGGATCCAGCTTCCACTTTCCGCTCGGGCTGCCGCTCGGATGCGCGCGGCTGAGACCTGGTTCGACCGAGCAAGGAGGTCCTCCAGGGTTCGCTTGGAAGAGATGGTATCCCAAGCTTTCTGCTTCCATCTGTCTTCTTCGTTTGGTTCCTCCACCGTTTGGCTTTTCCACCTCCAGGTGTTGATGGCTTCCTTCAGCTCACCCGTCTCCTCCAGTCCAACGGTTCTGGAGAGGACGGAGTCGACGAGAGAGCTGGTGGCGTGGAGGGACGAGATGAAACATGGAAGCGCCAGATCTTCGCTTCTCCGCAGGCCTAGACCTCCGAGACTTACCGGGAGGGTCGCCTGTGTCCAGGAATCTTGTTGGAGGTCGACGTTGACTATCTTGGACACCGTCTCCCGGATGATGTTATCAATTGCTCGGAGGTCATCAGTGTTGGTGTAGGCCGCGGAGGTTCGGAGGAGGTATATTAGGCGAGGGACAGAGAAGCAGTTCTTGAGAAGGACAAGGGCGGGGTGGGGTTCGATGTGGACAAGGCGGCTGACCATCCTCTCAAGCGCTTCTTGCTTAGCGCGGATGGCCGGTGTGATTGCCGCCATAGACAGTGGGGCGCCCAGGAGTAGATGCTCATTCTCCGCCAGGACTCGAACATTTGGCAGGACAGCCTTGAACTGGTCCAGGGTCCGTGGAATGTCCTCTGGTTGGTGGTTGATGAGCACCAGTTCACATTTGCTGTCATTGCATTCAAGACCCAACTGTGCCATCTCCTCGGAAATGGTGTTAAAATCTGCCAGCACGTTGTCGACTGGGCCCCCGATACTGCCGTCGTCCAGGAACCAAACGTTAAGCTCGGAGGTGACCAGCCTCGTTGCTTCGTCGATCCCAAGGGAGAAGAGAGCTGGACCAGAAGGGTCTCCCTGCTGCAGGCCAGTAGCAGACTCCAGGACAGTGTCCCCGAAAAGGAGCGCCGATGGGACGGAGTATGCCTGCCACAGGAGGGGGTAGAGTCTGGGAATGCGTTCGCGGGCGGTCCTGAGGAACTTATCGCGACGGATGGTGTTGAATGCGTTCCGCATGTCGATCTTGAGGATGACTCTTTTACCCCGGGTGCAGTTGATGTAGCGGCGTGTGGCATGGACGGCCGTTTCGCACCCACCCGATGTTCCAAAGCCCAGTTGAACGGGACGCAGCTGTTCCCCCAGATCCTCCGACTGTAGAATTCGACTGTTTTCATTCACCAATTCCGTGTCAATTGTAAGCTCTATATCACAATGTAGACGGGGGAAAAGATGCATAAATACCAGCTTTATTGCAGGGAGGCATTTTGCTACAAATTACACGGTAATTTTGTGGACAAATGTGCTCGGGATTAATGAGAAACACGCCGATACATTCGCGCAACATCGTCTGTATTTACATGTTGCACTGAGGTCTTTTTACCTCCCTTGATCTGCTCTATACCACAGCCGCTTGAGGGCGCTGCTTTTCAAGCGTCATCACTTTTCGTACAGGGAAAGCCTCGGATGCGCCTTCTTTGTGTAACTTACGTTCTTTGGCCAGAGTCAATACTGACTTGGGTTCACAGAATGATTGATGGGAACATAGTTCTGTGGAGGTAGAACAAGGTAAGTATGCCGTCGTCAAACTGATCAAATTCAATGTCCATTGTGGCGTAAACTGATACAGATTACAAAATCTTTCTACGGCGCAATAGCCGCTCCAAGATTTTTGCTTACTGTACATTTGAGGCATATTACGATACTATTGCTGTAGCAGATTTATATGTAACGAACAAGAACGTAAGAGCTATGAATACATGTTGTTTCACACAGTAAAATGCATATTTTGACTGCTTTCTGCTAGATGTTAATGCTGATTGTCACTAAACGTATCATATCAATGTACATATCATAAAGCAAGATACAGTTTTCACATATCTGCGAATTATTGTCGTAAACTGTAGGACATTCATAACAATACGCTCAAACAACATAACTTACCGTGGTGCTCGAGTCTCTGACTTTATCGTAAATTACCGCGTCTCCGTTGTCACCCTTCGTGTTGTTGTTATTTTACTGTTGTTGTATTGTTGTTGCTGCTGCTGGTGCTGGTGCTGCTGCTGGTGCTGGTGCTGGTGCTGGTGCTGTTGCTGGTGCTACTGCTGGTGCTGGTGCTGGTGTTGGTGCTACTCCTGTTGCTGGTGCTACTGCTGGTGCTGGTGCTACTGCTGGTGCTGGTGCTACTGCTGGTGCTGGTGTTGGTGCTACTGTTGGTGCTGGTGCTACTGCTGGTGCTGGTACTACTGCTGGTGCTGATGATGCTGCTGGTGCTGGTGCTGGTGCTACTGCTCGTGCTGCAGCTGTTGCTGGTGCTGGTGCTGCTGCTGGTGCTGCTGCTACTGATGGTGCTGGTGCTGGTGGTACTGCTGGTGCTGGTACTACTGCTGGTGCTGGTGCTACTGCTGCTGCTGGTGCTGGTGCTACTGATGGTGCTGGTGCTGCTGCTGCTGCTGGTGCTACTGCTAGTGCTAATGCTACTGCTGGTGCTGGTGCTGATGCTACTGCTGGTGCTGATGCTGGTGCTGGTGCTGCTGGTGCTACTGCTGGTGCTGATGCTACTGCTGGTGCTGGTGCTGGTGCTACTGCTGGTGCTGGTGCTACTGCTGGTGCTGGTGCTGGTGCTGGTGCTACTGCTGGTGCTGGTGCTACTGCTGGTGCTGGTGCTACTGCTGGTGCTGGTGCTGGTGCTGGTGCTACTGCTGGTGCTGGTGCTACTGCTGGTGCTGGTGCTGCTGCTGGTGCTGGTGCTGCTGCTGGTGCTGATGCTGGTGCTGGTGCTGGTGCTGGTGCTACTGCTGGTGCTGGTGTTGGTCCTACTGCTGGTGCTGGTGCTACTGCTGGTGCTGGTGCTACTGCTGGTGCTGGTGCTACTGCTGGTGCTGGTGCTACTGCTGGTGCTGGTGCTACTGCTGATGCTGGTGCTACTGCTGGTGCTGGTGCTACTGCTGGTGCTGGTGCTGTTGCTACTGCTGTTGCTGGTACTACTGCTGGTGCTGGTGCTGCTGCTGGTGCTACTGCTGGTGCTGGTACTACTGCTGGTGCTGGTGCTACTGCTGGTGCTGGTGCTGGTGCTACTGCTGGTGCTGGTACTACTGCTGGTGCTGGTGCTGGTGCTACTGCTGGTGCTGGTGCTACTGCTGGTGCTACTGCTGGTGCTGGTACTACTGCTACTGCTGGTGTTGGTGTTGGTGCTACTGCTGGTGGTGGTGCTGGTGCTGGTGCTACTGCTGGTGCTGGTACTACTGCTGGTGCTGGTGCTACTGCTGGTGCTGGTGCTGGTGCTACTGCTGGTGCAGGTGCTGGTGCTGGTGGTGGTGTTGGTGCTACTGCTGGTGCTGGTACTACTGCTGGTGCTGGTACTACTGCTCGTGCCGGTGCTACTGCTGGTGCTGGTACTACTGCTGGTGCTGGTGTTGGTACTTCTGCTGGTGCTGGTACTACTGCTGGTGCTAGTGTTGGTGCTACTGCTGGTACTACTGCTGGTGCTGGTGCTACTGCTCGTGCTGGTGCTACTGCTGGTGCTGGTACTACTGCTGGTGCTGATGTTGGTACTACTGCTGGTGCTGGTACTACTGCTGGTGCTGGTGTTGGTGCTACTGCTGGTGCTGGTGCTGGTAGGGTGCTACTGCTGGTGCTGGAGCTACTGCTGGTGCTGGTGCTACTGCTGGTGCTGGTGCTACTGCTGGTGCTGGTGCTGGTGCTACTGCTGGTGCGGGTACTACTGCTGGTGCTGGTACTACTGCTGGTGCTGGTGCTGCTGCTGGTGCTGGTGCTACTGCTGGTGCTGGTGCTGGTGCTACTGCTGGTGCTGGTGCTTCTGCATGTTCCTGCTGCTGGTGCTGATGCTGCTGCTGGTGCTACTGCTGGTGCTGGTGTTGATGCTACTGCTGGTGCTGGTGCTGCTGCTGGTGCTGGTGCTACTGCTGGTGCTGGCGCTACTGCTGGTGCTGGTGCTGGTACTACTGCTGGTGCTGGTACTACTGCTGGTGCTGCTGCTGGTGCTGGTGCTGCTGCTGGTGCTGGTGCTACTGCTTGAGCTGGTGCTGCTGCTGGTGCTGGTGCTGCTGCTGGTGCTGGTGCTACTGCTGGTGCTGGTGCTGCTGCTGGTGCTGGTGCTGGTGTTGGTGCTACTGCTGGTAGGTGCTAAGGCTGGTGCTGGTGCTACTGCTGGTGCTGGTACTACTGCTGGTGCTGGTGCTGGTGCTACTGCTGGTGCTGGTGCTACTGCTGGTGCTGGTACTACTGCTAGTGCTGGTGCTGGTGCTACTGCTGGTGCTGGTACTACTGCTGGTGCTGGTGCTGGTGCTGGTGCTGCTGCTACTGATGGTGCTGGTGCTGGTGGTACTGCTGGTGCTGGTACTACTGCTGGTGCTGGTGTTACTGCTTGTGCTGGTGCTACTGCTGCTGCTGGTGCTGCTGCTAGTGCTGGTGCTACTGCTGGTGCTGCTGCTACTGCTGGTGCTGGTACTACTGCTGGTGCTGGTGCTGCTGCTGGTGCTGGTGCAACTGATGGTGCTGGTGCTACTGCTACTGCTGGTGCTGGTACTACTGCTGGTGCTACTGCTGGTACTACTGCCGATGCTACTGCTGGTGCTGATGCTACTGCTGGTGCTGGTGCTACTGATGGTGCTGGTGATGGTGCTGGTGATGGTGCTGGTGATGGTGCTGGTGATGGTGCTGGTGATGGTGCTGCTGCTGCACTACTGCTGGTGCTGGTGCTGGTGCTACTGCTGGTGCTGGTGCTACTGCTGGTGCTGGTGCTACTGCTGGTGCTGGTGCTACTGCTGGTGCTGGTGCTACTGCTGCTGCTGGTGCTAAAGCTGGTGCTGGTGACGGTGCTACTGCTGGTGCTGGTGCTCCTGCTGGTGCTGGTGCTACTGCTGGTGCTACTGCTGGTGCTACTGCTGGTGCTACTGCTGGTGCTGGTGCTACTGCTGATGCTGGTGCTGGTGCTGCTGCTGCTGCTGGTGCTACTGCTTGTGCTGGTGCTGGTGCAACTGATGGTGCTGGTGCTACTGCTTGTGCTGGTGCTGGTGTTGGTGCTTTTGCTTGTGCTGGTGCAACTGCTTGTGCTGGTGCTGATGCTGCTGCTGGTGCTGGTAGTGGTGCTGGTGCTGGTGCTAATGCTGGTGTTGGTGCTGGTGCTACTGCTTGAGCTGGTGGTGGTGCTGCTGCTGGTGCTACTGCTGATGCTGGTGCTAGTGCTACTGCGTGAGCTGGTGCTTGTGCTGATGCTGGTGCTGCTGCTGCTGCTGGTGCTGGTAGTGGTGCTGGTGCTGGTGCTAATGCTGGTGCTGGTGCTGGTGCTACTGCTTGAGCTGGTGGTGGGGCTGCTGCTGGTGCTACTGCTGATGCTGGTGCTAGTGCTACTGCGTGAGCTGGTGTTTGTGCTGGTGCTGGTGCTGGTGCTGCTGCTGCTGCTGCTGGTGATGGTGCTACTGCTGGTGCTGGTGCTGATGCTGGTGCTACTGCTGGTGCTGGTGTTACTGCTGTTGCTACTGCTGGTGCTGGTGCTATTGCTGGTGCTGGTGCTGATGTTGGTGCTACTGCTGGTGTTGGTGTTACTGCTGGTGCTGGCGCTATTCCTGGTGTTACTGCTGGTGCTGGTGCTACTGCTGGTGCTGGTGCTACTGCTGGTGCTGCTGCTGCTGGTGCTACTGCTGGTGCTGGTGTTACTGCTGGTGCTGGTGCTACTGCTGGTGCTGGTACTACTGCTAATGCTGGTGCTGCTGCTGGTGCTGGTGTTACTGCTGCTGCTGCTGGTGTTGGTGCTGGTGCTGCTGCTGGAGCTGCTGCTGGTACTACTGCTGATGCTACATCTGGTGCTGGTGCCACTGCTGGTGCTTGTGCTAATGCTGGTGCTGGTGCTACTGCTGGTGCTGGTGCTACTGCTGCTGCTGGTGCTAATGCTGGTGCTGGTGCTGGTGCTGGTGCTACTGCTGGTGCTGGTGCTGCTGCTGGTGCTACAGCTGGTGCTGGAGCTGGTGCTACTGCTGGTGCTGGTGCTACTGCTGGTGCTGGTGTTGGTTCTACTGCTGGTGATGGTGCTACTCCTGGTACTACTGCTGGTGCTGGTGCTGGTGCTACTGTTGGTGTTGGTACTACTGCTGGTGCTGGTACTACTGCTGGTGCTGGTGTTGGTGCTACTGCTGGTGCTGGAGCTACTGCTGGTGCTGGTGCTACTGCTGGTACTGGTGCTACTGCTGGTGCTGGTGCTGGTGCTACTGCTGGTGCGGGTACTACTGCTGGTGCTGGTACTACTGCTGGTGCTGGTGCTGGTGCTGCTGCTGGTGCTGGTGCTACTGCTGGTGCTGGTGCTACTGCTGGTGCTGGTGCTTCTGCTGGTGCTGATGCTGCTGCTGGTGCTACTGCTGGTGCTGGTGTTGATGCTACTGCTGGTGCTGGTGCTACTGCTGGTGCTGGTGCTACTGCTGGTGCTGGCGCTACTGCTGGTGCTGGTACTACTGCTGGTGCTGGTACTACTGCTGGTGCTGCTGCTGGTGCTGGTGCTGCTGCTGGTGCTGGTGCTACTGCTTGAGCTGGTGCTGCTGCTGGTGCTGGTGCTGCTGCTGGTGCTACTGCTGGTGCTGGTGCTGCTGCTGGTGCTGGTGCTGGTGTTGGTGCTACTGCTGGTAGGTGCTAAGGCTGGTGCTGGTGCTACTGCTGGTGCTGGTACTACTGCTGGTGCTGGTGCTGGTGCTACTGCTGGTGCTGGTGCTACTGCTGGTGCTGGTACTACTGCTAGTGCTGGTGCTGGTGCTACTGCTGGTGCTGGTACTACTGCTGGTGCTGGTGCTGGTGCTGGTGCTGCTGCTACTGATGGTGCTGGTGCTGGTGGTACTGCTGGTGCTGGTACTACTGCTGGTGCTGGTGTTACTGCTTGTGCTGGTGCTACTGCTGCTGCTGGTGCTGCTGCTAGTGCTGGTGCTACTGCTGGTGCTGCTGCTACTGCTGGTGCTGGTACTACTGCTGGTGCTGGTGCTGCTGCTGGTGCTACTGCTACTGCTGGTGCTGGTACTACTGCTGGTGCTACTGCTGGTACTACTGCCGATGCTACTGCTGGTGCTGATGCTACTGCTGGTGCTGGTGCTACTGATGGTGCTGGTGATGGTGCTGGTGATGGTGCTGGTGATGGTGCTGCTGCTGCACTACTGCTGGTGCTGGTGCTGGTGCTACTGCTGGTGCTGGTGCTACTGCTGGTGCTGGTGCTACTGCTGGTGCTGGTGCTACTGCTGGTGCTGGTGCTACTGCTGCTGCTGGTGCTAAAGCTGGTGCTGGTGACGGTGCTACTGCTGGTGCTGGTGCTCCTGCTGGTGCTGGTGCTACTGCTGGTGCTACTGCTGGTGCTACTGCTGGTGCTACTGCTGGTGCTGGTGCTGCTGCTACTGCTGGTGTTACTGCTGGTGCTGGTGCTGCTGCTGCTGCTGCTGCTGCTGGTGCTGGTGCTGGTGCTGGTGCTGGTGCTGCTGCTGGTACTACTGCTGGTGCTGGTGCTGCTGCTACTGCTGGTGTTGCTGGTGCTGCTGGTGCTGGTGCTGCTGCTACTGCTGGTGTTACTGCTGGTGCTGGTGCTGCTGCTGCTGCTGGTGCTACTGCTTGTGCTGGTGCTGGTGCAACTGTTGGTGCTGGTGCTACTGCTTGTGCTGGTGCTGGTGTTGGTGCTTTTGCTTGTGCTGGTGCAACTGCTTGTGCTGGTGCTGATGCTGCTGCTGGTGCTGGTAGTGGTGCTGGTGCTAATGCTGGTGCTGGTGCTGGTGCTACTGCTTGAGCTGGTGGTGGTGCTGCTGCTGGTGCTACTGCTGATGCTGGTGCTAGTGCTACTGCGTGAGCTGGTGCTTGTGCTGATGCTGGTGCTGCTGCTGCTGCTGGTGCTGGTAGTGGTGCTGGTGCTGGTGCTAATGCTGGTGCTGGTGCTGGTGCTACTGCTTGAGCTGGTGGTGGGGCTGCTGCTGGTGCTACTGCTGATGCTGGTGCTAGTGCTAGTGCGTGAGCTGGTGTTTGTGCTGGTGCTGGTGCTGGTGCTGGTGCTGCTGCTGCTGCTGGTGATGGTGCTACTGCTGGTGCTGGTGCTGATGCTGCTGCTGCTGCTGGTGATGGTGCTACTGCTGGTGCTAGTGCTGGTGCTGGTGCTACTGCTGGTGCTGGTGTTACTGCTGTTGCTACTGCTGGTGCTGGTGCTACTGCTGGTGCTGGTGCTGATGTTGGTGCTACTGCTGGTGTTGGTGTTACTGCTGGTGCTGGCGCTATTCCTGGTGTTACTGCTGGTGCTGGTGCTGCTGGTGCTGGTGCTGGTGCTACTGCTGGTGCTGGTGTTACTGCTGGTGCTGGTGCTACTGCTGGTGCTGGTACTACTGCTAATGCTGGTGCTGCTGCTGGTGCTGGTGTTACTGCTGCTGCTGCTGCTGCTGGTGTTGGTGCTGGTGCTGGAGCTGCTGCTGGTACTACTGCTGATGCTACATCTGGTGCTGGTGCCACTGCTGGTGCTTGTGCTAATGCTGGTGCTGGTGCTACTGCTGGTGCTGGTGCTACTGCTGCTGCTGGTGCTAATGCTGGTGCTGGTGCTGGTGCTACTGCTGGTGCTGGTGCTGCTGCTGGTGCTACAGCTGGTGCTGGAGCTGGTGCTGGTGCTGGTGCTACTGCTGGTGCTGGTGTTGGTTCTACTGCTGGTGATGGTGCTACTCCTGGTACTACTGCTGGTGCTGGTGCTGGTGCTACTGTTGGTGCTGGTGCTACTGCTGGTGCTGGTGCGAATGCTGGTGCTGGTGCTGGTGCTACTGTTGGTGCTGGTGCTACTGTTGGTGCTGGTGCTAATGCTGGTGCTGGTGCTGGAGCTCCTGCTGGTGCTACTGCTGGTGATGGTGCTACTGCTGGTGCTACTGCTGGTGCTACTGCTAGTGCTGATGTTGGTGCTACTGCTGGTGCTGCTGCTGGTGCTACTGCTGGTGCTGGTGCTACTGCTGGTGCTGGTGTTGGTGCTACTGCTGGTGCTGGTGTTGGTGCTACTGCTGGTGCTGGTGCTACTGCTGGTGCTGGTGTTGGTGCTACTGCTGGGGCTACTGCTGGTGCTGGTGTTGGTGCTACTGCTGGTGCTGGTGTTGGTGCTACTGCTGGTGCTGGTGTTGGTGCTACTGCTGGGGCTACTGCTGGTGCTGGTGTTGGTGCTACTGCTGGTGCTGGTTCTACTGCTGTTGCTGGTGTTGGTGCTACTGCTGGTGCTGGTGTTGGTGCTACTGCTGGTGCTGGAGCTACTGCTGGTGCTGGTGTTGGTGCTACTGCTGGTGCTGGTGCTACTGCTGGTGCAAGTGCTGGTGTTGGTGCTACTGCTGGTGCTGGTGCTGGTGTTGGTGCTACTGCTGGTGCTGGTGCTGGTGTTGGTGCTACTGCTGGTGCTGGTGCTGGTGTTGGTGCTACTGCTGGTGCTGGTGCTGGTGCTGGTGTTGGTGCTACTGCTGGTGCTGGTGCTGGTGTTGGTGCTACTGCTGGTGCTACTGCTGGTGCTGTGTTGGTGCTACTGCTGGTGATGGTGCTACTGCTGGTGCTGCTGCTAATGCTGGTGCTACTGCTTGAGCTGGTGCTGGTGCTGGTGCTACTGCTGGTGCTGGTGCTAATGCTGGTGCTGCTGCTACTGCTGGTGCGAGTGCTGGTGGTGGTGCTACTGCTGGTGCTGGTGCTACTGCTGGTACTACTGCTGGTGCTGGTGCTGGTGCTACTGCTGGTGCGGGTACTACTGCTGGTGCTACTGCTGGTGCTGGTGCTACTGCTGGTGCGAATGCTGGTGGTGGTGCTACTGCTGGTGGTGGTGCTACTGCTGGTGGTGGTGCTACTGCTGGTGCTGGTGCGGGTACTACTGCTGGTGCTACTGCTGGTGGTGGTTCTACTGCTGGTGCTACTGCTGGTGCTGGTGCTGCTGCTGGTGCTACTGCTGGTGCTGCTGCTACTGCTGGTGCTGATGCTACTGCTGGTGCTACTGCTGGTGCTGATGCTACTGCTGGTGCTACTGCTGGTGCTGATGCTACTGCTGGTGCTGGTGCTACTGCTGGTGCTGCTGGGGCTGCTACTGTTGTGGTTGTTGTTTGGTTGATTTTGTGGGGCTCTGTCGGAGGTGGTTAGCGCGCTTGATTCACAGTCGCTGGTGGCAAGTAGGTGCGGCTTGAAACTGCGCGAATGAGAGACGTGCATCCCTATGAAGCAAGATACTTACTCGCATCACAGCTTCCCACACAGAGGGAAAACGGGAAGCTGTGAGGGCTGAGCAGGAATAATTGGGAACGGCAACCTCGACTCGTTCATCCGCAGCCATGTGATATCCTACCCAAGGAGCGGAGACAAGGCTGGAGTGACGATAGAGTGGCCGTAAGACCAGGGTATACAAGTAGGCAGTTTGAGCATTCACTAATGGGTCTTCAAAGACTCGCAATATGAACACCTTTACCTTTATCTTACTCATGATGTTGATGCTGCTGCTGCTGCTGCTGATTGATGATTGATGATGATGATGATGGTGATGATGATGTTGATGGTGATGATGATGATGATGATGATGATGATGATGATGATGATGATGATGATGATGATGATGATGATGATGATGATGATGATGATGATGGTGATGGTGATGGTGATGATGATGATGATGATGATGGTGGTGGTGGTGGTTGTGATGGTCATGGTGGTTGTGATGGTCGTGGTGGTTGGGATGGTCATGGAGGTGGTGGTGGTCATAGTGGTGGTGGTGGTGGTGGTGGCGGCGGTGGTCGTAGCTGTGGTGGTGGTGGTGGTGGTGGTGGTGGTGGTGGCGGTGGTCGTAGTGGTGGTGGTGGTGGTGGTGGTGGTGGCGTTGGCGGTGATCGTAGTGGTGGTGGTGGTGGTGGTGGCGGTGGTCGTAGTGGTGGTGGTGGTGGTGGTGGTGGTGGTGGTGGTGGTGGCGGCGGTGGTCGTAGCTGTGGTGGTGGTGGTGGTGGTGGCTGTGGTGGCGGTGGTCGTAGTGGTGGTGGTGGTGGTGGTGGCGTTGGCGGTGATCGTAGTGGTGGTGGTGGTGGTGGCGGTGGTCGTAGTGGTGGTGGTGGTGGTGGCAGTGGTCGTAGTTGTGGTGGTGGTGGTGGTGGCGGTGGTCGTAGTGGTGCTGGTGGTGGTGGTGGTGGCGGTGGTCGTAGCGGTGGTGGTGGTGGTGGCGGTGGTAGTAGTGGTGGTGGTGATGGTGGTGGTGGTGGTGGCGGTGGTCGTAAGACTGGTGGTGGTGGTGGTGGTGGTGGCGGTGGTGGTGGTGGTGGTGGTGGTGGTGGTGGTGGTGGTGGCGGTGGTCGTAGTGGTGGTGGTAGTGGCGGTGGTCGTAGTGGTGGTGGTGGTGGTGGTGGCGGTGGTCGTAGTGGTGGTGGTGGTGGTGGTGGTGGTGGTGGTAGTGGTGATGGAAATGGTGGTGGTCGTGGTGGTGGTGGTGATCGTGGTGTTGGTCGTGGTGGTCGTGGTGGTCCTGGTGGGGGTGGTGGTGGTTGTCGTGGTGGTGGTGGTGGTACTGGTGGTGGTGGTGGCGGTGGTCGTAGTGGTGGTGGTGGTGGTGGTGGCGGTGGTAGTGGTCGTAGTGGTGGCG
>JAWQFJ010001322.1:20000-22500 GCA_034096865.1 Theodoxus fluviatilis
TTGCAGGAGCCCCTTGCAACCCTGTCGTTACCGGCACCTAAACGCATCACTTCCACCTGATCGTTGTTTCCGCAGCGCGCCTGCGTCGACTCAAATTGCCTCTGATGAAGGCGAGTTCCCAAGAAAGATAACTCTTCCTCGACAGTCCCCCAATTTCCCATCCTCGGGAGACTTAATCAGTGGGAGCTGGGAACAACTGGCCACCGGGACCATAGGTAGACGACAAGGAGGCTTGTGCGCTCTGGGAGTCACGCCACCAGAATAGATTTTCCCCCACCAAAAGCCCATTTTTCTTCCGGGACATTTTTTCTTTCTTTTTTGCATTTTAAGAAAGAGCTTTTTTGACGCCCGAACGAGCACAGTTTGTATGTGAACAGGTGCTGGCTAAGTTTGGGCCGGGCATGGATAATCGCGATGCAAATAGAGCAATTGTGCAGCATTTGTCATCATTAGGAGAAATCTGAAAGAGAGGCGAATTACAAAATGCTGGCTGTTTTGAAACAAAAACGAGACAGAATGCGGTAACGAAAAGGGGGGAAGGTGGGGTGGGGAGGGGGGAAGGGAGAAGTGAGTGGATGATGATCGTCATGCATGGGGAGATAAACTTTGATGATAGTTTCCGAGTAGGTCTTCCCACTGTACGTATACATGGATGTGTTTTTCATTTTAAAAAAAATATCATGCTATTTTTGGATCGTAAACATCTGTGTTCAAACTTTCTGTTGAATGTTCTATTTAACCGATGAAATAGTGATAGTGATTTAGAATCTACCGTTTTACCGATACAATCCATTCCGTGAAAATTTGCAAGTACATAGCATATTTTAATGAGTTTGATATGCACGTACCAACAAAAAATATCCTGTCAAAAATACAAAGCTAATACCTACATTTTTAAAATCAATGATCTTTTCCTGAAAAATTCGTGCATAAGCACGCCTGATATAATTATGCGAAACATAGCTTGAGTTTTGTTAATCCCTTTCATCGGGAAGATTAGTCATTTTTGCTCAGTCTTCCACCTGCATTATCACTGAATCAGAAGTTACATCTCCATGGGAAACCAGACCACGTTGTCGCCAGAGCAACCATGACCGAGCATTTATTTGGAGTTTGCAAGTGTGTTCCATCTTCACTCAGGGACGATTTAGAAAGGAGGTGTTTTTATGAGTAAAAGCATCATCTTTGCAAAGTTGTTTGTTTTGATTGAACCCTTTTCACCTTCTTTAGTTGTTGTTGTTGCTGTTGTTGTTGCGTACCTGGGCTAAACACTCTCAGGATCACCCAAGTGGGTGAGATGATTGTGTGTATGACTGTTTTTGAACACCCCGCCATATAGGCAGCCACACTCCGTCTTCAGGGGATTTGATCTCTGTCTCCAGAGAATGCCAGTTGTTATGTTAGAAGCTTACCACGGCTGAAGATAATCGCCACATAACAGTACAGCATAACATTATTTTGCTGTAGCCTTGGTTTTTGGCTGGAGTCAACAAATCACAAAAGCCTTTGCCCAAGGCAAACCCTCTTTAGTAACACTGATGTTCGGTTCAACGATGGACCCCTGTGTCTCCTTGCCCTTACACATAAGGAGCTTTCAGAGATCCCATTTCGCTGTCCAGAATATTCACATAAAACTGTAGTTATTTGATTTTCGTGTGTTGCTGGGTATTCGAATTGTTCTTATTAGAGTATGCACTCAATGAATAAACCACCTTGTTTCAAGTAAAGGCTTGGCTGATGCTATTTCCACAACCGTGCGTTATTGATATTATTCTTTTCCCTCAATGCTTTTCGTTGCAGGTTGTTGTTGTCGTTTGTTTGTTTACACCAGACCTCAAGATACTCACAGTATCATGGCTTTTGGTGTTATTTCATATCAAACAGATGAGTCAAGTAACTATATTTCAAGTATCCCCGTTCTGTTGCAAAGATGATGCTGCAGTTTTATAAATGTAATTGTTTGTGGACAATTCTCCAGCTTCGGTATGTTTGAGTCTTCTTGACTGAGCTTCTGATTTTCCTAAATTGCGTCTGTCATCCGTATTAGATGTACGGATATGAAGAGTATGCTCAGTGCTAGCGTAAAGTCACCGACAATTTCTTGCTGAGTCATGGAATGAATGACAAACTAGCATAGTATGCGTAACGCATCGCACTGTATATCTCTCGTAATGTTTTCCTAAAACTGAATAGTTTCTGATAAGATCATGTTGTGTAATATTAACTATGAATTTTTATTCCTTTCAAAAATAGTGAATACATTTGTTTCGAAACTTCACTTGTTTTCCTATTTTTTCCCTGCCAAATGTATGTCTTCCGAAATCATCCGACTGGTTCACCTGAAGACATTTCTACCTTTGGGTAAAACCTCCCGGGCCGCGTCTCTTGGCGAAAAATCCTCCACCGTGGGGGGCATAGAGCCCGGATTGAACAAAGGGAATTCAGCCAGTGCGGGAAACCCTGGGTTTCAAGTAACCTGGCGCAGGCCCAGTCAAAGCGA
>JAWQFJ010001322.1:32500-42500 GCA_034096865.1 Theodoxus fluviatilis
TCTGTCTGTGATTCTAGGCAGTTGTATGAAATATTCTGGTTATATAATAAAATGTGTCTTTTCATGCCGAAAGATACTAAATTTATTGGGCGAATTCAAACTTCACCACAACTAATAAAATGCAAATCGTCCGCTTTCTCTGCTCAAACACTACATTCTAATTTAGAATATTTGCTGACCCGCACAATACCAAAGCTACACCTCAACAACAACGTTGCAAGTACAAAGTTTGTCCTTTTTTTAATTCATTCCTAAAAACTAAGTTTTACTGTCTCCAAGCAACATCACCTTCGACCCAACCTTCACGAAAGAATTCACAAACATCTACAACCCGTCTACCGTTTCTTGCACAAACAACGCAGTGTTAGACAAACACAGAGGGTCAGTCACGTGAGAGGAATGAGTCTGGGTGGAAGACGGAGGAGCAAGACGACAGCTGAGGACAAGACCTGTCTGAGGCTCGGGGAGGAGTCCTCTTCTGACAGCGCATTCCTCGCGTACTGCTCATCCCTTGGATAGGCCTGCAGAAGTCGATGGTGGAACCCTATCGGTGGCTTTGTCCCATGTTGGCACATGTCGCCCAGAGTGGGGAGAAAAGCTTGGCGGGGAGATGGATAAGGCTGGGGAACCTTAGCTACTGGCAGGAGACGGGGGGGGACAATATCCGGGGCCCGGACAGACACGGGTGTAGATTTGGCATGCTACCCCGCGTGACGGGTGTCAGGTCCGTCGTGCCAGCCCTACAATGCTAAGCGGTAGCATCTTGAGCCGCCCTCTCACATGGCCCTAGTAGATCTGGGCATTTGTCTCGCCTCCCCACCCTCACCTTTTGTGCAGAGCTTTGGCTTGGGTTACACCTCCCCCTCCCTTCCACGTCCCGCCCTCACTCCCCTCCTCGTCCACCCTATCCTCCTCTAACCTCTCCGAGTAAGATTCACCTGCTCGAAACAAGCGCACAAGCTGTAGAGGGGTGGAGGCAATTCGTCTCGTGTGCATTTAACTTGATGCAAATCGATCCTTCTTCTTGCATGGGCTATTTTTTCTACAATGCTCCAACCCCGATCGGGTTGTGTGTATGCTTATTTAATGTCCTCTACCATTAGTTGCACTACTCCTCTCCCCCACCTGCCGGTTGAAACCTCAGGCTCTTATCTTCATTTTCCAACTGCTCTCTCCTTATTACATTGCAGTGCTGACACTCTGCAATTATTGTCATTGCCTTACGCACCTTGTTCTCAGTGCTTCAAATCGTGAATCTCTCCACGCACGTTATGTTGCGTGCTTACACAAAATATATATAATCCCCTTTCCTCTCTCTCTCTCTCTCTCTCTCTCTCTCTCTCTCTCTCTCTCTCTCTCTCTCTCTCTCTCTCTTTCTCTCGCACACACACACACACACACACACACACACACATATACATATGCATGCACGCGTGCACTCACAAACACGCAGACGCGTATGTATGCACACACGCCCGCACTCACTCTCACACACATGCACACTCACACACGCACGCACGCACATACACACACACACACACACACACACACACACATCTGGAACAGTCACTAAGTCCTTCGCTTCATCTCTTTCTTTCACGGCCCTCCGCAGTACATGGCAACCTTGCCATTTCCCAAACCCCTTACTTGTCCCCACCCCTAGCCATTTCATCTCTCCCCCTCCTGGGTGACGGCTCTCCTACACTGTTCTTACACCCCGACCTGACAGGGCTGTCTGTGGCTTGGTCGATGGCGAGAGCTGATAGCGGGCCTCAGTCAGGCAGCTGCTGGTCTCTGATGGCCGGGACACACAAGTCCCAAAAAGCAAGGGGGAAATAGATGGAAAATGGTGGAGAGGTGTTTCGGGTCAGGCCGCTACAGCTCGAACCCTGTTGTTAAGCGTTAGCTTTTGTGAGATCGTCCCCGTCTACCCCCATCTTCTGTGGAGAGAGGATATGGGTGGGTCGCCCAGGTCGAAAGTCATCTCATCAATCCTTGGCTGGTGCCTGCCTGTGTGGTAGAGGAGCATTAGGTGTTGGTTGCATTACAATGCATGTCATCGGCACAATGGCCGTAAAGCAATCGGAAACTTCTCGGTAAGATCCGTTCCTTCACAATAGAGGCATCTCGCTTTTGAGATGTAAAATAAACAAATTAATACTCATCATCAAAAAATGGGTTTTAGAGCTTAAATACATTCTGACTTATTTAAAAATCAATATTTTACTTTTAAAATAACTCATTTGATCGCGCAGCAGAATGTATCATATCTAACTCATCACTTCCAGTGGGCAACAGACATCCCAGGAATGTTTTTCCTTCTATGACCTTGAAATATGTTTTTTGTTGTTGCTTTTATGATCAGTTTCCGTCGCCTTTTCGACCCTTAGACCTCCTTTTAGTGGCGGGCCTTTCCTTTCATTCACTAGGGTGTTCATGCCATACCAGCACCCACGACCTGCTCTCAGGTATTTTTGCCAATTAGGCTGTTCTTGGGATTAACTCCCCTCCACCTTCAGCCGGGACTGACAAAGGGGAACCACTCCTCGGAGACATGTATTTTCATTCACTTTACACGGGACTGAAAGCTTTTTTGAGGATGTCAGCAGTGGAAAAGATACAAACATGCGTCTCTCTACAATGGGAAGCTGTGACTGGATATAGAGGGATTTCGACGTCGTCAGAGACATAAAAACAGAGTGTTAAAAAAATCTTCGTATCCGCAGTTAATTATGACATTGATATGGGTGTTCTTCAATTGTGGATACGTCAAGGTGTGGTGAGGAGTGTGAGAACTTCCAACTAGCATTTGTCTCTGTTAGTCTAATTGAGTGAAGCAATGCAAAAAAGTACGTTTGGTTCAATTATTTCAGGCAGAAAAGATCAATACTGTGAAATTGATGCCAGTCGTTTCTTTCCAGAGACGGAATAAGTGTGGGAAACCCGCGTGAAAGATGCTTTTACAGCAGCCTGCCCTCGTGACACTCATGAGCAGTCTGGACTCTATCATTGTTTATTTTAAATGAGTTAAACTGGTATTTTAAATTATACTGTAACTCTCACCGTCATTGTTAAAGTTTCCGTCGTTCACACTGCTATGATCACCACCGCTACCATTGCTATCACCACTTTTAACATCCCTCTCGCCACAACTACATCAACACAATCATCGTTATCACTACCATTACTACTGCAACACACGTCTACTGCAATTAACACCACGATTGCTTTCCAGTCAGCACTGTGGTAGTTGTAAACATTCCCTCTGCTGAGGTGTCAACTATATACATTTTTCGTCTAGGACCACTGTAGAAAATGTTCAGCATCCAAACGAATACTGTCTACAACGCCACTATGGTCACTCCAATTTAGTACACACATTAACAACGGCACTTGTTTAGTTAGCTCCATTGCAAATATATCCCCTCCACCTTTCCTTTGAAGCTGATCACAACTTAGGGCACAGTCAGAAGAACGAAAAGAAGGAAGGGAGACTTAAACGAGAGAGGCAGAAAAGAGCAGGCTGCCACAGTTAATGCTGGCCAGAGACAGTGGCCAAGCCTTTGATGGTGTACAGGGCGGGGGCCAGGACGGGGGGGCCAACCCATATTTCATGGCAGCCCTTGCCCCAGAGCCAGAGACCCTTCGGGGGGCGACTCCGGTCGCCTTGCCCCTGGGGTGAGCGCCAGACCCCCGACAGTGTGCCCTTGATGGGGCGGTATTGGCCTGCAGGGGGCACCCTGAGCACAGGCCCGTGGCCAGACGGCGGTGGAAGTGGAAATGTGGAGTGGAGTGAGTGCGGAGATGAAGGTGTATGGTTGTGTGTAGTGATGATTCCTTGGTAGGTTTTCAATGGCATCGTTTGCATTTTCTGTTGATGTTTTAGGGTGAAGCCTTCAGACACGGCTGTTAAGGAAAAGATAATTGTGACGTCGTCCACATTCAACCAGTGCACCCTCATATCTCCTCCGCCCTACAATCCGCGTCCTCCTCCGTGTCATCGTCGTCCTCCTCCTCCCCCTTCTCCTCCGTATCGTCGTCGTCCTCCTCGTCCTCCTCCTCTTCTTCGTCCTCCTCGTCCTCCTCGTCCTCGTCATCTTCCTCCTCCTCCTCCTCGTCCTCGTCCTCCTCCTCCTCCTCCCCCTCCCCCCCCCTCCTCCTCGTCCTCCTCCTCCTCGTCCTCCTTATCCTCGTCTCCTCGTCCTCCTTCTCCTCGTCCTCCTTCTCCTCGTCCTCCTCCTCCTCCTCCTCCTCCTCCTCCTCCTCCTCCTCCTCCTCCTCCTCCTCCTCCTCCTCCTCCTCCTCCTCCTCCCCCCCCCCCTCCTCCTCGTCCTCCTCCTCGTCCTCCTCCTCGTCCTCCTCCTCGTCCTCCTTATCCTCGTCTCCTCGTCCTCCTTCTCCTCGTCCTCCTTCTCCTCGTCCTCCTCCTCGTCCTCCTCCTCCTCCTCCTCCTCCTCCTCCTCCTCCTCCTCCTCCTCCTCCTCCTCCTCCTCCTCCTTCTCCTCCTCTGCTTCCTTCTCCTCCTCCTTCTCCTCCTCCTCCTCCTCCTCCTCTCTCCTTCTCCTCTTCCTCCTCCTTCATCATCATTCCGACGTCCCCAAAGCGTTGTGAAGTATCACAACAAACAGCTTTGGTAAAGGTACATTTTCTCGATCTCCTGACTAGATGAAGCAGTTCTAATTTTAGAGGACTGTTAAAGCAGAGGAGGAATAACCATGCTTTGCTAAACGTTCGCGGTATTTAATTGCCTTCTTCTATGTCGAATATCCTTGCTGGTTATTTTCTCGTTGCTTCAACGAAGGCACACACACAAAGGTATCAAAGCCTATATATCCGTGACACGACGGATATCCTTTTCATTCACAGCTCTCGTTCATTCTGGTTCTTGGTAATGATGCAGTACATATACCTTTTTCAGCTGTCCATATCTAGACTTGGGAGGGTTCCATTAGCATTCCTTGCAATCTACATGTATATATAATATACTAACTTACATGTTCATTGATATGTATCCAGAACATTGCTTGCTATGATTTCAATCATTATAGGAGGAATGAAAAATTGAAAAGCCATGATTTTTTTCAGAGACTCGCCTCCACATAGACAATGAAGAGCTGGAGGCCTCTTCATTGTGTGAGGGCTGAAAATTTGCACCGAACCAGAGAGAGAATTCCGGGATTTGCTGCTTAGAACACTCGTGCTGACATCAGTTAAACGTTGCTTTTGTTATCAACAATAGTCAGATCATAAAAGGCCATGATTCTTTTTCTTCAGGTTTTTTCCTTTGTTAGCTATATAGTATGTGGTTAATTTAGGTGCTTGAACGCCCGCACTCACACACACACACACACACACACACACACACACACACACACACACACACACACACACACACACATGCACAACTACACGCGTACGTCACCATCCTGGCCTCTCGCTGTCCGCTTCATGATGTACTGTGCTGTTTGCAGAAAAGACATTGACAAAGCAAGGATGGTCGTATGAAGAAGATCAATCCGGTGCACGCATGAGCACCCTGCCAAACCATCCCGCCATAATACATGAGAGTAATGGTTGGAATAGTGGGTTTGTACATGTGCTACTTTTAACCCTGCAATCAGGGAATCACTCAGCTGACCACGATTACTTTTAGTATGACGTATCAGGTTACCTGTCTGCCTTCTTGTCTGCTTACCTGCAACTCTCTACACCTGCCAAAGCGGCGCGTCTTTGAGGGGAAACTGCTCCTTGGATCGGGAGAGATCTTTCTCTTGCACAAACACTGCTGTTCTGTTCTGTCCCGTGCACAGCGTCGGACTGCTCCGCCTCAGCCTCCATTGCTCCATTGAGCAAGGCTGGTAGGAGCTGTGTTGCGAACACAGGAGACCCTAAACACCCATTCAGGCACATTTGTGACGCCTTCAGTGTATACATCTGGACGGGGCCAAAGTCATTCAAGACTCCTCTTCCTCTGGCGGCAAATACGTCAGGCGTGAACAAGCGTCCTCGCTCAGGGACCTGCCCGCGTATTCAGGCGCTCTAATCCAGCAGAGAAAATCGCAATTCGCCCTTTCAGCCCGCACCTCGAGTTCCCTTTGTGGGACGCCAGCCGATCACGGGCTGAAGAGACCATTACATGAAAGGTACCGCCCAATTTATCGCCTTTCTTCCACGTGGCAGGGAACAGGGTGGCGGTGCTTTGCGGAAAGCCCCAAATGGACAAATGCAAAGGGGGGTTGAGGTCAAGTCGGGTCACCGTTGAAAAAAGAAGTTTCCCTTTGATGTCCCCCGACCCGACCCGGGGAAGTCGTAAAGTATCTACCTATGACAGTTGCTGTCAGAGCGAGATAGATTGAAATTCTAACTAGGGCGGCGGGGAGAGACACGAGGCCTTCTGTAGCGACTCTGGTTGTCTGGGCTTGCTATTGTGCTCTTGCCGCAGGGTGTCTGAAGGCAGGAGTGCAGGGCCCAGGGGTACAGGAAGAATAATTCTCCCTTCCCCGCCAGTTTTATCAGTGGAGCAGACGGTGCCCACAGCGTCTGCACTGTTCTCTTATCCCCAGAAGGCAAGCCAGCGCAGCCCGTTTCACCAGGTCTGTGTTGATGGAGTAGTTGCCTCTTTGTCTTCTCACTTTATTGTATATGTGCCCAGTGATTGGTTAAATCAAAGTTTTCATAACAGTTTCTTAATCATATTTCCTCCATGTTCGCATGTTCTTTAGTTGATGTGACTACTGTCCAGATGAATGTGGCTCATGATTAAATACTGTACTCGATATCTTCACAAGCTCATTTACCTTTGTGGATTCGTTTCGACTGGCGCAGCGATGTGTGGTGCACATGGCACATAACGATTCTCATGTTCATTGCTGCGGTCCGCCGCCGCACCTGGTCAAAGTGGCACTATGAAATTAATAACGTGTCAGACTGCTTCGCGTCAGACGGCCATATTGCTGAAAGCCGGAAGTGCGCGCTGCGAGTAGAAGTGGTTGCAATAGGTTGGCATGGACTTGATCTCTACCTCAGTCAAACCCTTGCTTCGATTTGTTATTCTGGGACCTCAAACTGAAGCAGTGAAGTCGAATCAAGGTAATTTGTTATTTGACAGAGAACATAGAAAGCTTCAACAAAGGAACCCAATTACCTACTCTTCATTTCGCGTTACAGCACGGTTACGTGCATCGACTGTATACAGGAGTTGTTTCATCTCCGATGCATATACTCAAATTAGATTTTTAATTGGCTGATTGAATGCAAGTTATGTGTACTTATTTTCCCCTTGATAGTCGGTTCGTATTCTTGGCGGTTTATTGAACAGTCGTTTGCCTGCATGGCATTCTACCTGTGTTTTCAATCGATCAAATTTGCTACTACAAATCTAAAGAAATAGCGCAGTTTTATATGCTGACAGATGTGCATGTGAAATGTAATATCCTCATCTCCAGTGTGTATGTCTATTAGTACGTATTACCTGCGCTGTATGCGATGCAACAACATATCTTATTTTGATAATCTCATTCAATAGTATATATCATCAACTATATTGCAAACTAATTATATTCCAAAAGAGGAAAGCAAAATATCCGAAGTGAGGGTAATCAACGATTGAAAATGGCACATTGGTTGCAGGTCGTTTTCAATATTGCTATCAACTAGTATTATGAGTAACTCTGCTTCATGTGTAATTTACAGTTGTCCTTGCATGTGTTTTACACAGGATTATGTAAACATGATCGGAACATCAACGCCTGCCTGTATCAATCAATTTTAACATATAAAAAAATCATACACTCAATAATTACATAGATCCAATAATAATGATTCGCTATGTTTTTTTTAAATAATCATAATAACAGTATTACGTTTGTCTAATGATGCATATTAAGAAACTCAATTTCGCACACCTGTACGATTGTTTGCCTCACTTTGTTGTGTGTTTTTCTGACAAGAGATAGCAGTATGAATTTTTATTAAATGAAAGACATGTAATGCAAACATTCACCTTCAATGTATTTATTATTACAATGGTGATATATAGCTAAACATATGGTATGTGGCAATTTCGTAGATCATACAGAGCGTCTTTGTCATAGCTTTGGATACAGCATTCGTTTTTTTACAAATAACGGGATTTTTTTGGTGATTAAAAAAAAGTTCTCACTAACAATGTTAGCCACATTTCGTTATAGCCATCACTGTGAAGGTTCACAGAGAATACGATCACACAACCGGAAATCATTTATCAACAAGTGCAAAATTAGTAAATCGTGCGTTCAAATATTTGTGGGATAATGACATCGTTTTTAAAACATGATTTTTTTGTATCGCCAATCACATTCACGAATAATAATTTATAGCTTAGATTTTTTATACAACAAAACTATTTAAAAAGCGTGTGCTCTTTGGGAGTTAATAAAACTGCCCGGTTGTCATCTTTTCTATCATATCCGTGACAACAAGGCGTTGGAAGGAAGCAACTGACCAGGTGACAAACAGTATACATTCAAAGCAATGACAAGCGACGATGTTTTGACAGTATTATTCTGTTGACCAACAGGATGACTAATAGAAATATGCTTTTTTCTGTGCAGTATAAATTTCATTGAGAGGGATATACGAGCACCAAATCATTATTATGTTCTTACAAGTCTATAGGCTCAAGACTGTGACCTGGTTTAGGTTTACAATTATGCATTTTCACCAATACATAAAAAACAGCTAAGAAAGAAATGGGGAGAAAGAATCTTTTTTTTTTAAACTGTAAAGAAAATTGTTTTCAAAACTTTAATATACGTGTTGTAGGTAACTTATGATGTTTATGTCAGCAACAGCCTACTGTCATTGTCTTCTTAGAGTCTCATCATTTACCTTTACAACACGTATACAATCACTAAGCGTACCATAGCCCATTAACGATGCTAGATAATTTCAATAGATCATCTATGCCCTGCATATTAATATCAGCTCGACAGAAGCTCACTACGCAATAAAACAACGAGTCCCTTCAGATATATACCGGGTTTTTTCCTTGACAAGGGCCAAATATAAACGCAACCCAAATCCTAATTTCTAATGTGTCACTCTCTGAACAACATGATTTTAAAAAGCATTTCTTTGTATATGTTGCGTTTGATACGGCTGAATTATTCATCCCTGATTTCAGAACTACCACTCCTGAACACCAACGTAAACTCAGCCTTGCACACATCAAAGAAAACAAACGCTTTTGAGGACAATATTTATTTAAAAAACACAGGAAAATAGTATCTTATTGTTCACATTTGCTATGATCTGGTGATAATTCTCAGCTATTTTTTCTGACTAGTGTAGGCTTTTGGATCCAGCCCGGTCACCAAGGATGCCAAGTTTATGTGTGTGAAAATGCACATGACATTGAAATAATACTGTTTACTCAATAGCAGACAAATCTCATATTTAAAAGTTTTGCATGGTAAGCAGCGTTTAGCGAGACAACATACACGGAAAGAAACTAAAATCAAACGTACAAACCTTCTCAACAGAAAACTATCCAAACTGCACGAGCAGGCTGCATCACATTCAATAGAATCAAGACTAGTAGTCAGCCTGTACTCAGAGGCGGCCTGGACTGGTGTGGAAATGTGCATGGCATTCCCACGTCTCAATCGGACACGGTGGCGAGGGTGAAAGGTGGGGGGATGTAGAAAGAACGTGGCTGGGGAGAAAATGCAGGCAAAGAAAGGGGGCATAGGGAGAGGGCGGGAGGGAGGATTGAACCACGTGTATACAGCTAAGTACCTCCCCTTTCCCTCAGTCCTCCTACAGAACAAATTGTCACTGTCTGTAGAGTATTTCCTCGTGTGGTGTGCAGAATGTCAGCTAGGCGATACAGGTTAGTAATATATGCTTCCATCGCTGTCCTCCGCCTCGTTCTGTCAGTTTCCGTCATTTCGTCTAGGTCGCGCATATATGCAATAGTTTACACCATTGAAGCAGCCGAAAATTCGACAAAATTGCCCTT
>JAWQFJ010001322.1:45000-83477 GCA_034096865.1 Theodoxus fluviatilis
GTTGAAGATAGTGGGGGAATTAGCGACTTCGAGTAAACCTATACATATGAACATGCAGGGTGCAGAAACGTAAAGCGACTTGAAGTTTTACAAATACATTTCAAAACGTAATGACAAAAAATATCCATGTAGTGAGGAATGGCAAAAATGGTTGTATTTTTAAGCGCCATATGACTGGACTGTTTGAGATATTGTCAAGAGATCATCCACATAAAAACGGCTTCTTTTTAGCATAGAACAAAAGCGTAAAGTTGTTGGTCTGCGGTACCAATATGAAAAGCATGTAAACTTTGGCTGTTAAACTGGAAATGCAATGGGATATTCGGACACTGCTCCAGAGGAAACATAGACCAGGACTGAGAAAAGGGCTCTAAATCTGTCTGCACGGTAATTGCTAATGTCTTTTATCGCAAACCCGCAACTCGGCACCCACAACGCCCCCTGCTGGCAAGTGTCATGTGATCGGCCTCCCGAGCTTTGAAAAAAGGGGAACGTAAAACCAGAGAAAAGAAATGAAGACTTTCGCGCCAAGCCATATGATTCATGCTTGAAGCAATGAATGGTTATAGTCATGAGTATGCAGTGCATGCACTCGGTAATAGGATAAAAGCCTGCAGAGAGATAAACAGGAGGATGGAGGTGCGTGCACAGACACGTACTCAAACGCCACGCAGGAGCGTTCACGTTTGCATGCACACACACACACACACACACACACACACACACACACACACACACACACACACACACACACACACACACACACACACACATTAAGCATACATCATGCACACACACATACACATACACCAGAGACAGAGAGAGAGAGAGAGAGAGAGAGAGAGAGAGAGAGAGAGAGAGAGAGAGAGAGAGAGAGAGGGTGCAGAGAGAGGGGGGGGATACAGAGAGAGAGAGAGAGAGAGAGAGAGAGAGAGAGATACATATTGGCAAATAGTCAGAGAAACTGACGCATGTAGATGAAAATACAAGTATTTACTTTCTCTTCAGACAGATTTTACTAACTGAGAGCAGTGTTTATTTTACGACGTGGACGCTTTTTCCCTCTGATATGTTTTGACTGTATTTAATGAATTGTAATGTCAAAGTGACACCATCTACAGTCATGAAAACATGTGTGGGTTTTTCTCCTTTAAATTCAAAGCTTATCATAATTTCAAATATTAGAAAACAGCACAAAGGAAAATATCCCGCGTAATGAAAGATCTTGTACTCAGCCGAAACTTCAAACAACATTTCAAACCAACGGTATTCCGATAACAACGAACTTAAGAAAAACGCAAAATCACTTCTTCTTTTTTGTCCAATTCAGAGGAAAATGCAGACTTGTCATGTTTTGAATAACCGACAACATCTATTTTTGGAGGATGCGTGTTAAATCAGTTGGCGTAATTTCGCAATGTCCTTGCTCAATGGTGTTTATGGAGATGCCTATTTTAAAGCAAACTTCATGCAGAACAAAAAAATTTATGAACTACATTTATCATGACTGCGGAATGTAGAGATAAAATAATTCCAATTTGTTTGATACCATTTCTGTTTTACTATTAACAATTTGCATATTGATCAACATATTACACACTTCGGGGTCCTCTGTCCCCAGACAGTTTTGACTTAATCACAATTTTTTTTCTAAAATGAAAGAGCGAGCGAGCGAGCGAGAGAGAGAGAGAGAGAGAGAGAGAGAGACAGACAGACAGACAGACAGACAGACAGACAGACAGACAGACAGACAGACACACAGGCAAACATAAAGGCAGACAGACATATACAGACAGACAGATAACCAACCAGACAGACATACAGACAGACGGACGGGCGGACAGAGACAGCCAGAGGTAGACATAGCCAAACACTCAGACGCGCACACACACCAGACATACACGCAAAGACATACATATATACAAGGACAATGTACGTAACACATTTGTATGAACAAATTCAGCTTATACATGTACGTACATGCGCACGTCTGTGCGAACTCACATGCGTGCACGCAAGCATGCACAATCGCACCACTTGCAGATACTGTCAAAAGAAAAACCTCACAATTACATGTATACTCACATACACCACTTCTCTCCATACTCACTCTTCCACGCAAGCATCCCTACAGAGCAGAGTTTCCTTCCAACGACCCACACTCGACGCCGCGACGCATGCCCCTCCCCCTTTGTTCTGCCCCTCCCGCAGCCCCTCCCCCTCGCTGTCTGTCACTCCGCTCCCGCCTCTCCAACCGGCACACCTCTGTAGACCCCGCCCCTCCCCCCGCACTGATCGATACGCACGCCAGACGCGTACCTCTCCCATTGTCTTGCTGCGCCATTAATTACCTTCTCTCTCGCTCCCAGGGTGCATCACGCATCACGGCGGAGGCCTGGCTCGCAGAACGTCGTGGACCCGAGGGGACGGGACCGATACGGATGGCGGGGTGGGGAGGGAGGCAAGGAACCAGAAATGTCAGAGGGGAGGGCCACGACAGTAAATCTGCCACCTCTCCTCCTCCCCCCGGGCCCACCAGCTGGAGCCAACCCCACCTCTTCAGTCCCCTGCCTCTACCGCCTTGAAGCAGTCACGTGATCAAGTCCGCACGCCTTCGAGGATTTTCGGCAGTTGTCGCCAGTCTTCGGACGTCCCCGAGTGGCAGGGGATGAAATGGGCGCTGTGTGATGGTAATTCCTGGGAGAAAATTCCGTGATAGTCGGTTCGACGGGTGCAAGTTTTGGAATGGTCATATGTATGTTGATTTAAGGTAAGCTGTTGTGGAGTCTAAAATAAAGGGCTACAGTGCACAGGCAGGGCCATTCTTGGTGACAAAAACATATAACACATCACAGTATGATTAATTCGGTAATATAACTTGATGACTGGATCAGCTTTGTAACATCTACTGCGAGAGTCTCTACCAACATTTTAAATCTGGTACAAAAAAGGAAAAACAAACTACAAATTATATCGATAAAATGAATTTCACCTTGATTAGTGTACATCGATCAAAACAGTATACACCATGGGAGAAAAACTTTCTAATTTCGACAACTTTGACACCTTACTCATGTAATCTGTAGAATACATATTTGTTCGATGCACATCCGTCCACGTTTCAGAGGCAATACATGCATTTCTGCGCAAACTATGTAAATAGGTCTGAAATTATCAATGAGTGTGCGCTTGTATGTGCGTAATCATGCATTCGCGTGAAATAAAAACGGACCGACAGTTGGATGAATGGGTATGCAGAATAATGTATAGAAATACATGCGCGCGTGCATTGACACACTATCAGACACTGTCAGACACACTGTCAAGACCCACAGATGCAGAGATCCACGGAAACGAACACACTTGCGCACATACACACACGCGTGCATGCATACACACACACACACACATACATGAGAACACTCACATACATAAACACACACACACACACACACACACACACACACACACACACACACACACACACACACACACACATACACACACTCTCTTAAACACAGACACAAACGCTTAAAAAGTCAAACAAGTCTTATTTAATTAAGAAGTGCCCAAGTTCAAATGAGGACTTACGAATCGCTACAGTGAGACTAGAACGCAGTGAAAGTAAGTTCACACGAGAAAGATCCCTAGGAACCAGATAATGGGATGGGTGGGGATGGGAATGGGGAGAAAGGAAGCAACATAATTCGGGGGACTATGAAAAATGGCGGGGGAGGGTAGAAAGAGCAGAGAAAAACAACTGAGAGAGTTATTGGTTGGGAAGACGTTAGTCTTGATATAAATAAAGCCCGTCTCCAGCCGACAAAGCATTTGTGTTGTTTATTCTGGTAATTATGAATACCTTTGTTTAATTTACTTACTTTTTTCTCACTGGACATACCGATCTGATTTTTCTTCGCAGCAACTGACAGCTTGCACTGTAATGATAAATCGCATGAGGAATGCAATCTTTCTGTACTGTTCTTGGATGTGCCCAAGCTCGTTTCCTATTGGAAGAAAAGCTGCAGGTGACCGTTTATCTATTTAAAGGTCAACTTCTTAACGTCTTTGTGTCAAGCGAACGAGCGAGAGAAGATAATAAAATAGTGCCATCTGCCCATTGTGAGAAATAACTTGATCCAGACATGCTTGAGTCTACACACAAGCGGAAAAGAAGGCTGGTCTATTTTTGACTCGCATGCGAAGCAAAAGTGAGTCTATGTACTCACCCATGTCGTCCGTCCGGGCATAGTGTCGTCCGTAACAAACTTTAACGTTGGATTTTTCTCGGAGACTATTAAGTCTATCAACACCCAATTTGGCATGATGGTGTATGATGACAAGGCGTCAAAGAACATACATAGTGACTTGACCTTGCTTCAAGGTCAAGGTCGCAGGGGCCGTAAATGTTGTCTAAAAAAACAGCAATTTTTCACATTTTCCCAATTTTCTCTGAAGTTTTTGAGATTGGATACCTGACCTATATATGGTGTATAGGGCAAAGTAATCCCTATCTTTTCATACCAGATTGATTGACCTCGCTTCAAGGTCAAGGTCACAGGAGCTCTTTAAAGTTGGATTGTATACATATTTTGAAGTGACCTTGACCCTGAACTATGGAAGATAACTCTTCCATAATTCATGACATTGTAGTACACATGTTATACTTTCATACTAGGTCACCCGTGTCGTCCGTCCGGGCGTCCGGTCCGGGCGTCCGGGCGTCCTGTAATCCGTAAAAACTTTAACGTTGGATTTTTCTTGGAGACTATTAAGTCTATCAACACCCAATTTGGCATGATGGTGTAGGATGACAAGGCGTACAAAAACATACACAGTGACTTGACCTTGCTTCAAGGTCAAGGTCACAGGAGCTCTTCAAAGTTGGATTGTATACATATTTTGAAGTGACCTTGACCCTGAACTATGAAAGATAACTGTTTCAAACTTAATACTTATGTGGGGCACATGTTATACTTTCATCATGAGATACATTTGGTCACATATCATTAAGGTCAATGTCACTTTGACCCTTACGCGTCCGGGCGTATTGTCATCCGTAAAATACGTTAACGTTGGATTTTTCTTGGAGATTATTAAGTCTATCAACACCCAATTTGGCATAATGGTGTAGGATGACAAGGCGTACAAAAACATACACAGTGACTTGACCTTGCTTCAAGGTCAAGGTCGCAGGATCTCTTCAAAGTTGGATTGTATGCATATTTTGAAGTGACCTTGACCCTGACCTATGAAAGAAAACTGTTTCCAACTTAATAATTATGTGGAGCACATGTTATACTTTCATCATGAGATACATTTGGTCACATATCCTCAAGGGCAAGGTCACTTTGACCCTTATGAAATGTGACCAAAATGGGGTAGTGAACCACTAAAAGTGACCATATCTCATGGTAGAAAGTGCCAATAAGCACCATTGTGCTTCATATGTCTTGAATCAACAGCTTTGTGTTGCAGGTCAATGTTGGATGACCTTGAACTTGGGTCAAGGTCACATGTATTGTGGTAGGGAAAATGTGTAAAGCAGTTCTTAGTGTATGATGTCATTGCTAGGTTTAGTTGTTTGACCTTGAAGGTCACCTGAAGGTCAATGTCATTTAAAGGTCAAGGTCAAGCATGTGAGTCGTATGGGCTTTGCTCTTGTTCTCATTTTGACCGTGCGCGAGGTTTTCTTAATAGAAATACAAATGTGTGCAGGATCAGAGTCCAGAAAGTCAACAAGAAATTGCATTTTGAATGTTGACATCCTCAGGATGACACATGTTAGTCTGGAATGATATGAGACTTTCTGAGAGGCTTATATCAAAGTTATCTTGCGCACTTTCATCGAAGTGTCTGTGTTAGTGCTTGTAGCAAAAATATGGATATATACATGTGTGTGTGTGTGTGTGTGTGTGTGTGTGTGTGTGTGTGTGTGTGTGTGTGTGTGTGTTAGTGTGTGTGTGTGTGTGACATAATTTATTTGAGTTTATAGTATCTCTTATCATTTTAATGATCAACTTTCCTCTTTGTATATGTAAGTGAGTAACACTGTTAAATATTTACGAGCTATTGACTTAATCTCGACAAATGTTCGTGTATGCCATCGTTCATATTTTAACTATTGGTTTTAATGAAAACGAACATGACCAAATAGACAAGGTGTCTTGAACATCATCTGTTGTAGTCTCCGGATAAACAACAAATATATCCAACCTTCACCACGGTGCACAAATTTACTCTTACAAAAGGCTTCAGACCGAAAGGGAGATAACAAGGATAGCTTCTTCCCCGGTAGAGGTTTGTGTCTCGTACAAGGGAAGCAACTCCAATCTACTGACCCTTCTCTCACAGGAAGGTCCGTAGATTTTGAGTTAACTTTTAAGACGAGGCGTTCAGCCTTTTTTCCGTCTGCCTCCCTGTCTTATCCTCTTGCTGTTCCCATCCACCCTATGCGTGTGTGTGCGTGTGTATGTGTGTGTATGTTTATGTGTATGTGTGTATATACATATGTGTGTGTGTACCTATGTATTTGCTCGCGCTCTCTCTCTCTCTCTCTCTCTCTCTCTCTCTCTCTCTCTCTCTCTCTCTCTCTCTCTCTCTCTGTATGTGTGTGTGTGTGTGTGCGTGTGTGTGTGTGTGTCTATATGTCCGTCCGTCTATCTGTCTGCCCGGTTGTCTGCATGTATGTCGTGTTTTTCCGCCCTACCTCTCGTATTCTCCTGTCTTCCTTTCCTCCTCTGTGCACTCTCCCTCGAACTTAGCTTGTTCGCGCATTCCCTGTCTGTCGCTATGAAACATGAAACGCCCGTGCGTTTGCCTGTTTGGCTGGTGTTTTATTGTGTGTTGAAACGCGGACCGAAGACGGACATTACTGCCCCGATGAACCCGGAAAAGAAAAACCTTGAGTGAGTTATGTGTGTGCCCTCCTGAACACTGCCGACGGAAACAAATCAGTCGAGACGAGGGTGCCAAGAGAAAAAGCAAGTCACACCACAAACCCAAACTGAGACGGCGTGGAGAGAGGTAGGGGCAGCGGACTCTAAGAAATTGATGGGAATCTTCCCTTTGCTTTTATCGCCTTTGGAGTGGGCGATAAAAGGCCACGGCCCCTCGTAGGGCTGATGAAGTTTGCAGAGCTAATGGGATGGCCAGGGAGAGGTGGAAAAGAAACCTTCACGCCCCTTGATGCGAACACAGCGAAGGTTTAGCAGCTCAGCTGGAAAGAGTTGACCCTCTTTAGTGTTGTGTGTGGTGCTCCCAGGGATGTTTCCGTGTGCGTTGCATTAAAAGGAAACAGTAGTACAGATGTACTCGTGTCATGTTTTATTTGACCTTGTAATAGATCAGCTTTTTCGGAGTTGACACATGATAGAACTTATTCGTTTGCGAAAGACTAAAGTTTCTGGTTGTTTTCATGGATTTTAAACTTAATTAACTTTTTGTATGCCAAATATGATAAACGTAGGAAAGTGATAAATCATTTAACTAGGAAAGCGATGAGTCATTTATCTCGGTGTCTTGACTTCCATACAACGTTATGGTGCTAAGCCATTCTGTTTTCATAATATTATCTTTCCTTTTTAAACGAGTATTAGTGCAGTAAAGCATGAATAAATGAAATGTATTTCCACCCCATGATCTTTGAAAGAGTGGAAACGTATAAATCAGATTATCTAGGTCTACCACACATCATTTGCGTTTAAAACCAAGAATAAAGCACACACGTCAAAAGTCAATGGTAAATTGTGTGTGCGCACGCGCGTGTGTATGTGTGTGTGTGTGTGTGTGTGTGTGTGTGTGTGTGTGTGTGTGTGTGTGTGTGAGAGAGAGAGAGAGAGAGAGACAGACAGACAGACAGACAGACAGACACACACAGACCCACACACACACACACACACACAGACATGCAGACACATAGACACACATACACGCAGACATGCAGTTTGAAAAATAAAGAACCGTGTACAGCAACCGACAAAGTATTCTTTCGCGAGTACAGATGGCCCTGAAAAGGGCCGTTCGTAAGCGGACGTAGACCAAGGGGGGTAGAGCCTCCCGCCCAGGGATGTAGACCGCCGAGTCACAAGGACGTGGTGGCTCTGTCTCTGTGGCACTAGCAGGGCTCCGTCCCTGCTGGCAGGTATACGTCGTGAAGTACTCTCTTGGCAAGCTTTCGGAAATCTTCCTTCATCAGGCCAAGTGTGAGAGAAGCTGGCGGGGACGGCTTAAATAGGGGATGGTACGCCGGTGTTAACACCAAGACTCAGAGACCTCATGCGACGCACATGCAAGTCGTGAGAAATTCACTTGTAGTGCGCCATGAACCCGAGATCTCTGTTGAGTCCGGCGTGGTGCGTGCTGGACAGTCTGATGAACTTCTGTTCAGCGACCCTGCGTCGTCGAGTGTCGTGCAATCCACCCGCTAGCACGCTAACCATCATATCTCCTGCTGAGTGGCCCGGCAAACTAAAGTGCTCCGCCACTGGTAGAGGTGACTGGCTCCTGATGGTCGCCCTGTGTCCATTCATGCGCTGGCGCAGTGTCTGTCCTGTCTCTCCGACATACAGTGTTCAAAAAAAGTAGAGGATATTGATATAAATGAAACTATAACCAAATTCCGTTTATAATCAGAGACTTGCTTTATTTCATTATGGATGCAACAGCATGTTAACAACATTTTCAATGCAAAAATCAACAACAAAATTAGTCACGTGACTTTTTACACGCTTCCCCACAAAGCAGGGTGACATTTCAAAAATAACAAAAGTTCTGAAAGTCTCTAATAACGGGTTGGGCCTCCGTTAACGGTCAAACAGGCTGTGCAGCGCCTCCTCATGCTGTTGATGTGCTGCCTGATGGTTGCTTGAGGAATTGCAGCCCATTCCTGCTGAAGGACAAGGGCAGCTGCTGAAGGTTCTGGGGAGCTGGAACGACATCACGGACACGTCTCCCCAGAAAGTCCCACAGGTTTTCAAGAGGGGACAGGTCGGGGGACATCGATGGCCATGACAGGGAATTGATCTGCCGTCTTTGCAGGTGATTCCTGACGACATTTGCTCGATGAGCTGGGGCATTGGCGTCCTGCAAGATGAATCCCGGCCCATGGCGGCGTGCAAAGGGCACAACAAGTGGATCAATGATGTTGTCCCGGTAGTAAACACCATTGACATTGCCCTGGCACACATGAAGGGGCGTTCTGCCAGTGCTGGTGATGCCACCACACACCATAACGCTGCCCCGCCAAAAGCGGTGGTGAGCAATCATGTTGTCCTGATGATAACGGTCTCCACGATGCCTCCAAACCCGCACCCGGCCATCGTTGAAGTCCAGCTCGAATCTCGATTCGTCCGAAAACATCACGTCACCCCATTGGCGCCTGGTCCATCGTTGGTGGATGCGGTACCAGGCGCTTCTTGCTTGGCGTTGGCGTGGTGTGAGAGGCAACATTATCCGCGGTCTAAAGGCGTTCACCTGAGCGTCGTGCAACCGGTTTCGGATGGTCTGGGTGGAGACTTGAACCCCTGCTACCCGTTGGAGGTGTTGTCTCAACCGGGTAGCACTTTGGGTGTTGTTTAGTTGACCATGATTGGTGATGATCAAGTCTTGACGACGGGTGGTTATTCTTGGTCGCCCACTTCTAGTCGTGACGACAACTTCTCCGGTATTAAGGTAACGGTTCCACAGTCTGCTGATGACAGACTGTGAAACACCAAGGTGTCTTGCCACGTTCACCTGCGTACTTCCGGTCTGTAGCATTCCGACTCTGACCCATCTTTGGTCTTCTCTTAGCCGATGCATGATTTCAACTGAAGTTTTGACTGACTGTGTGGCTAGAACACACTTGCCAGGAGTGAGTACAGTCAAAATTATTCGATTTGCACGTGTTTTTGACGCAGAAAACTTTTGTGTGAAAATGGGGCATTGACCCCAAACTGCCTTGCGTTAATTTACTTTTTTGCACGAGCATCCAGGAACTAGGTCAATGGTGTGAAAATGTAGGGCAATGGTGTGGCTATACATGACCATCAATAGATAATTCCTACCTTTTAAGATTCATCTGATTTTTATGCTTCAAACTCAATATCCCCTACTTTTTTTGAACACTGTACCACGCATCAGCGCGGACTCAACAGAGATCTCGGGTTCATGGCGCACTACAAGTGAACTTCTCACGACTTGCACGTGCGTCGCATGAGGTCTCTGAGTCTTGGTGTTAACACCGGCGTACCATCCCCTATTTAAGCCGTCCCCGCCAGCCTCTCACACACTTGGCCTGATGAAGGAAGATTTCCGAAAGCTTGCCAAGAGAGTACTTCACGACGTATACCTGCCAGCAGGGACGGAGCCCTGCCAGTGCCACAGAGACAGAGCCACCACGTCCTTGTGACTCGGCGGTCTACATCCCTGGGCGGGAGGCTCTACCCCCCTTGGTCTACGTCCGCTTACGAACGGCCCTTTTCAGGGCCATCTGTACTCACGAAAGAATACTTTGTCGGTTGCTGTACACGGTTCTTTATTTTTCAAACAGTATTTCGACCGACCCCGGCACCTCAGTCTGTAACGCAGACATGCAGACAGACAGACAGAGACAACACACAGGTACACAGACAGGCAGGTAGGCAAGGCAAGGCAGACAGTCACACAGGCACACAGACACAAGCACACACACACACACACACACACACACACACACACAAACACACACACACACACACACACACACACACACACACACAGACAGACAGAGTTGATAACAAAGAAATCAAGAAGAGAAAATGAATTCAAAGAACAACAAAAATATATGATAACTAAGAGAATAAACAAACAAATGGATAGATGCATCCATGGATGAATGGATAGATAGATAGACGCAATTACGGATGGCTGGAAGACTGGACAGCTGAATAGATGGACAGATTACTGATGGACGGATAGATGGATGGATGGACGAAATTAAGGATGCCTCGATGGATGGGTGAGTAGGTGGATGAATGTACGGATGGATGGATTGATTGATTGGTGAGTGATTCTCATTAGAGAGAAAGAGAGACAAAAGATGCTTCTGATCTCCCAATGAGGAGACAAGCACACTTACCACGCCTCATTTCAGTCCAGATGTAGAAGTGGTCGTCATGCTGAATGCTGCAATGACTCCGCCCGCGTCTAGGACAACTGGGAAGCAACTGACTGCACACTCGGCAGTGCTGCACTTACATTCTCGACAGGCTGAGACTGGAGTCTCCGAAACTAACCTCTTCCTGGAAATATTTGCGCTTCTTAACTGTGGCACTCCGCGAAAGGATTCCATGGACTATGACTTTCATGTTGCTCCAACCCCATCCCACCCCCACCCCCGACCCCCATCCCCACCCCCTTCTCGACTTGACCTCCTTCCCTCCCTTTCCCCTTTTTACCTCCATCACGATCAGGGCGTCATCCTGCAAGGTGAAGGGTTTCTGCCATATTTTTCGGGCACTGCGGATGTTCCCTAGGTCTTGGCTTAATCCAGCTGTCGCTCTCTCCTTTGATCTCCCAGCTCTGGGTCCTGGTGACAAAGCTTGCGTGACAACAGCGCTCAACCTCAATGACCCCATCTTTATACTCGTGTACGAGGGTGAGTCTGCATCTGCAGACAGTGCACTATAACAAGCGAGATTTACTGCAAAAGACTGACTAGCGACAGTAGGAATGGGAGAGTAAGAAATCATGCAGGTGTGCGGCTACGGAAGGATACGCGTAGAATACAATTGCGACAATGTGCATGCAAGGCTGTGTGTGTGCGTGTGTGTGTGCATTTGTGTAAGTGTGCCCGTGTGTGTATATGTGTGTGAGCATCCCTGTGAGTGTGTGTGTGTGTGTGTGTGTGTGTGTGTGTGTGTGTGTGTGTGTGTGCGTGCGTGCGTGCGTGAGAGAGAGAGAGAGAGTGAGAGAGAGTGAGAGAGAGAGAGAGAGACAGAGAGAGAGATAGAAGGGGGAGGGAGGAGAAGGGAGAGCGGGAGAGAGAGAGAGAGAGAGAGAGAGAGAGGGGGGGGGGGGGGGAGAGAGAGAAAGAGAGAGAGAGAAAGCGAGAGAGAGAGAAAGAGAGAGAGAGAAAGAGAGAGATAGAAAGAGAGAGAGAGAGGGAGAGGGGAGGGGGAGCGGGAGGGGGGAGAGAGGGGGGGGGGAAGGGGGAGAGAGAGCGGGAGAGAGAGAGAGAGGGGGGGGAGAGAGAGAAAGAGAGAGAGAGAGAGAGAGAAAGAGAGAGAGAGAGAGAGCGGAGGGGGGGGAGCGGGGGGGGGAGTGAGAGAGCGGGGGGAGTGAGATAGAGGGAAAGGGAGAGAGATAAAGAAAGAGAAAGAAAGAGATAAATAGAGAGGGAAAGAGAAAAAGAGAGAAGGAGAGAAGGAGAGAGAGAAGGAGAGAGAGAAAGAGAGAGAGAAGGAGAGAGAGAAGGAGAGAGAGAAGGAGAGAGAGAAAGAGAGAGAGGAGAGAGAGAGAAGGAGAGAGAGAGAGAAAGAGAGCGGGAGAGAGAGAGCGGGGGGAGTGAGGGAGAGGGAAAGGGAGAGAGAGAAAGAGAGAGAGAAATGAGATGGGTGTTGGAATGATGGGGCAAGTAGCCCGATGACCAGTTGATGACAGTTTGCTGTTTGAGCACCAACTAATAGGTGACAAGTCCCATGGCAAAGACTCGCACTTTGACAGTTTACCACTGAGTACAAGAGAGGGCAGCTGCCGATGGACACTTCCTTCATTAGTGGGAACCCGTGGTTGTGGAACTTTCGAGGCCCAGTCCAGTAGCTCGACCACGGGCGGCCCCAAGCAGTACCAGACACCAGCGGTGATTGTCCACCGAGTGATAGTGGTGCCTTCGTACGGCGCCTGCTGGTAGCCACCCCCACAGCGAAACTCTGTTCTATTTGGGGACAGGAGCACATCCATTTTTTCTTTTTGTTTTTTGACAACTTTTACTAAACATTACTATTTTCCTACAGTTGTTTTTTTCTTCTCTAGATTCATCCAACGTCGTTGTATTAAATGGTGCATTAAGAGATGCCTGAAGAGATGCGGTAAAACTATATTATTTTGCAAAGTGTTAAAAAAGTATCTACTTGTGCCTGTTGAGGCTACAAGAACTACACACACGCGCGCGCGCGCGCGAGCACGCACACACGAACACACACACAGATGTATTAGCGACATAAACACAATTGAAGATATATTAATATCACCTCAAGTACATTTTTAATTGTTACTTGTTTTCATGTGTTGGTGTATGGGCTGCTTTGGATGTGATTTGGTGGAGTCTAGGGGAAGATATATTCATGAAATTTAAATATGAACACACAACGTACCCCCATCCTTCAACTTCCCCTAGCAAAATTCAATCAAAGCAAGATGTCGATATGAAGCAAACACATAGAGACATGTATTATTGGTGTACAATAACTGTCGGGGACACATGTTATGACTGCAACTATATGAATGACAAATATATATTTTAAAATCACAAATTTAATCGGTCCTCTGTTATTGCTGGATGTGCAGGGATGTAAAATAGAATAGCTTCCAAGACCAGAGGAGGGTTGCCTAAGACTATGGCATGCTAGCAAAGGCAGTCAAAAAGGCGTTTCCTCTTTTCTTTGGCTATTTAGTCATTGCTGTCAACACACAGGAGTCGGTATCAACGTTCAGTTCAGTTCAGTCTCTTAACCCTGAGATGGGTTGTTGAGGCACCACTGATGACTTTCTGACAATCTTCCTCCATCGATCTCTATCCTCTGTGGCTCGCTGTGAGTCAGCAAAGGTCAAGCCTGTCCACTCTTTGATGTTGTCTTCCCACCTCTTTCTCTGCCTGCCTCTCCTTCTCCCACCTGGCACGGTACCTTGCAGGATGGCCTTGGCCAGCCCACTGCCTCTTGACACGTGACCGTACCACTTCAACTTTCTGCTTTTCACGATTGAGAGAAGGTNNNAATTTTCTCCCACGTTATTGAGAATGGCGACCTTAGCTACAAGTGGTATATAGGTCAAAGCAAGCCCTATCTATTGATACCAGTTTGTTTGACCTTGCTTCAAGGTCAAGGTCACAGGAGCTCTTCAAAGTTGGATTGTATACATATTTTGAAGTGACCTTGACCCTGAACTATGGAAGATAACTGTTTCAAACTTAATAATTATGTGGGGCACATGTTATACTTTCATCATGAGACACATTTGGTCACATATCATCAAGGTCAAGGGCACTTTGACCCTTATGAAATGTGACCAAAATGGGGTAGTGAACCACTAAAAGTGACCATATCTCATGGTAGAAAGTGCCAATAAGCACCATTGTGCTTCCTATGTCTTGAATTAACAGCTTTGTGTTGCATGACCTTGGATGACCTTGACCTTGGGTCAAGGTCACATGTATTTTGGTAGGAAAAATGTGTAAAGCATTTCTTAGTGTATGATGTCATTGCTAGGTGTAGTTGTTTGACCTTGACCTTGAGGGTCACCTGAAGGTCAAGGTCATGTAAAGGTCAAGGTCAAGCATGTGAGTCGTATGGGCTTTGCTCTTCTTGTTTATAAAATATTTTAAAGGAAAAGTGCTAAGTTAGAAGTGTTTTTGATACACAATTAGAGTATATCTCCACAAATGCAATGGATACTTTAAAATACCAACAGCTGCCAAATAAGTGGTATATTAGACACTTTCCAATCAACTGACACCAAGACTTTTTTATACTTTGTCCCACTTTGAACATACTAAATCACACTATTAACAAATGACATCACAACATCCAAGTCATGTGACCTTCTCCTCTCGTTCAGTGCCAAAAGGAAACTCACAGATCGGCTTCAAACACTAAGTTTTACTTCTCTCCAGTGCCAAAAGGGAACTCACAGATCGGCTTCAAACACAAAGTTTTACTTCTCTCCAGTGCCAAAAGAGAACTCACAGATCGGCTTCAAACACTAAGTTTTACTTCTCTCCAGTGCCAAAAGAGAACTCACAGATCGGCTTCAAACACTAAGTTTTACTTCTCTCCAGTGCCAAAAGAGAACTCACAGATCAGCTTCAAACACAAAGTTTTACTTCTCTCCAGTGCCAAAATGGAACTCACAGATCGGCTTCAAACGCTAAGTTTTACTTCTCTCCAGTGCTAAAAGGGAACTCACAGATCGGCTTCAAACACTAAGTTTTACTTCTCTCCAGTGCCAAAAGAGATCGGCTTCAAACACAAAGTTTTACTTCTCTCCAGTGCCAAAAGAGAACTCACAGATCGGCTTCAAACACTAAGTTTTACTTCTCTCCAGTGCCAAAAGAGAACTCACAGATAGGCTTCAAACACTAAGTTTTACTTCTCTCCAGTGCCAAAAGAGAACTCACAGATAGGCTTCAAACACTAAGTTTTACTTCTCTCCAGTGCCAAAAGAGAACTCACAGATAGGCTTCAAACACTAAGTTCTCCTCTCGTTCAGTGCCAAAAGGAAACTCACAGATCGGCTTCAAACACTAAGTTTTACTTCTCTCCAGTGCCAAAAGGGAACTCACAGATCAGCTTCAATTACTAAGTTTTACTTCTATCAATAAAAAGAACAAAAAAGTGACATGGAGTCTGAATGTGTTTTCATTGCTGTTGTGCACCTGAAAAAACATAGCACTCTTCTCTTAACATCTGTAAGTCATGCTGATGTGGCAAACTTTACTCTGATCTGCAGCAATTTACTCTTATTTGGCAGTTTCTTCATAGCAAAGTGGCTCTGATGCTAACTCAAACCAAAAAAATTGTGTTAGATATTGCAATGTGTTGAAATTGTTAGCCTTGTAAATAAATGCATGATGTTGAAATTTATCTTATTTTATTTGTGTTCATTTGGCAGAAAATATTGAGTAAATGCAATGGGGAAGAATTTTTTAACAGCATGTCATTGAAGCCCTCGATGCTTCATGCACTAGCTCATATATAAAGCACTTGCTGTTTTACTGATTTATGCTCATAATATTTTATTGAACAGTATCCCTCTGAAGCAATGACAAGAATGCATACCATGCCACTTTTATGGCTCCATAATGTGAACAGATGTTTCCAGGTGTGGTTGAGTAATGCCCGTGGGCGTGACTAGGCAGAGTGATGATCAATATCTGCATACAGTCATTCTCAGTCAGGCAGTGAGTGACCAATGTGTTGGAGTATAACTGGGATATCTTGTTTACCTCTTCAGGCCATCAAGTTCGGGTCTGGTGACATCCTGGGTCCAAAGAAACAAGTTCTTTGTTACCATGGCAGCTTACTGTCTGATACTGCTGATTGTGGGACTGAGTAACTCTCCCAATGTTTGGTACAGCCTGCGTCGACTCCTCAAGTAGCAAGCCCATAGTGGCACTGACTGAAAGTGACTCAACATCTTTTGTGTTGTTGGTGATGGACACATCTGAAGGTTAGACCTGAGGAGGAGTGTTCAAGAGAATTGTACTTATCACAAACATCCATATCTCAAGCTGGAAAGAAGATGGTTCACCCTTCTTCAGTCTTTGCCTGTGATGTCCTACCTGTCTCCTCTTTTTGCATCTTTCATATCTTAAGGCTGCGAGGCAGTGACATGTCACTTTAGATTAATCTTTTTTATGCCACACAGATCTCAGAAGTCTTGTCATTTAAAGTTGTTTATCGGGAAATACATGTACTTTGCTTTGCCATCCATGAGTTGCAAGTGATCACGAAACATATCCAAGGCTGATGTTTCAATGACATGCTTGCCATGAAAAATTTCTTGCCACTGTTGAAACATGTCCCAAGGTGACATTGTGCTCTTTTGGCATTATCATCTGTCCTTGGAATGTATCAATAGTAAACATGCAATTGAAGAAGCTCCTTGTAAGACAGTTATTTCTTTTTTGGCATGCCATATCCAGTATAGTATCCCCTCTTGCATGAGTGCATAGTCAGCTCCTCAACCTCTACTCGCCTGTTGAAACCATGTCATTTGACAGGCGGATTTAGGCCAGCAAGCTTTGGCATTTGACTCGATGTGAAGCGCAGTGCCGTGGTTAAATCCCTAGGACGGGAGAAAACTGAATTATTGATTTCTTGGAATTTATTGGTATGTATCTCAACATGAAGAATGGGAAAAGGTATACCTGCTGAACGATAATGAGGGGTAGAAGTTCTTTGTCTGCTATCCTCTGCTCAAAAAGTGTACTCTCTTTGTGTCTTTCTTTTATTATATCTTTATGTCTATCAGTCTGTGTGTCTGTCCATCTGTCCTGTCTTTGTGTCTGTCTGTATATTTGTCTCTGTGTTTCTATCTGTTTCTGTATCTTCCTGTCTTTTTTTTCTTGATCTCTCTTTCTGCTTCTTGCAGCTTCTCTCTCTCTCTCTCTCTCTCTCTCTCTCTCTCTCTCTCTCTCTCTCTCTCTCTCTCTCTCTCTCTCTTTCTCTTGTCTTTCATCTGATCTCCTACTGCCACAGTAACATCTGCGATGTGCCATTATTTGAAATACCACCTGTTACTAATTCATCACAACTGAGGCCTTGCTATGCACTCAGGCCTTGTCTACACATGTGTTGTTGTACATGCAGGTCAGGCTATTGCATCATTTTCGCTCTGACTGATCTTCCTCATGTAGCCATAATGGATGAGCTTTATTGTGTTAAGGCACCAACTCTAGAGGTTGCATAAAGCCGAACACCCCTCACCCCCATGCTACCATATTTGTGGTAAGAAAAAGCCAACCATTTTGGACACAGGGTTATCACTGCCTGTATATAATGTGAGTCAAGACCGAGAGTTTGTATAAATGTGTGTGTGTGTGTGCATGCGTGCGTACGTGCATGCGTGCGTGTGCGTGCGAGTGTGTGTGTTTTTGTGTTCGAGCATGTTTGTGTATGTATATATAATAGCGTGTGTGTATATGTATATGTATGTATAATAGGCCTCTCTCATATGAATTTTACAAAGTCAACATGTGTATGTGGTTGCTGTGAAATATTCAGTGCTTGTTCATTGAAGTTAAGCATGTGTGTTCTAATGCAGCAGTGATTTTATTTCTATCCAAACTCTAGACAATACTTTATGGCTCAGTAGTATAATTCCCATGAAATGAATTCCCATTTGTCCAAGACCTATTCTTGTACTATTCATCATGGACAGTCTTGTGCACTTTTGATGAATACTTTAACTTTGATATGCATATATGCAAGCATGTATGAATGTCCACTTGTACAGCACGGGATTATATCCCAACAGCAGAACTCAAAGCCTGTCACATTGGTTTGAAAAGAAATGTCTGCAGTTCTCTCACAGGACTTCATTACTCAATTTACTGTCTATTCCCAGAATGATTCAGAAGTGCAGTTCCAATTTACTCGTACTGTACAGGAAAATGATATGACAAACAAGTCTTCAAGTTCATGGGGTGATTTTTAAAGCGTCTTGAATATCTGGCTGGTGTGTAGAGTACTATCAGGTGTGTAGAGTACTTGCAGGTGTGTAGAGTACTTGCAGGTGTGTAGAGTACTTGCAGGTGTGCTTTTAGAGTACCAGTGCTTGCAGATGTTTCAGAGTAGATGTTTTACTTGTTGTCTAATAACTCTAAGAGTGATTTAGACACTTTATCCTCACTTTTGTACTAACATGTTGCCATGAAATGTGAAGTATTTGTTTCATAACAGTACAGCAATATTTAATGTGCAGTGGAGAGTGTTCACAGGAAAGGTTGTGTCAATCCAAAGAGCCTTTAATGTTGCAAATGGACTTTAATCACCAAATAGGATGCCTTGTTGATGTGTTTGAAAGTTCTTCAAATTTGAGCATATCTACAGGTTGTACTGTGTTTCGTTGTGTTTTGTTTGTGTGTGTGTGTGTGTGTGTGTGTGTGTGTGTGTGTGTGTGTGTGTGTGTGCGTGTGCATGTGTGTGTGTTGCAGGCCAAGGATGTTAAAGCTGTTGTTACTTCAGTCTTCCTAACATGTTGCAGAAGTTCATGTGATACCTCGTTGTCAAATTGAGTGGCATGTCATGTGCAAAATACTTGTTTTATGATAGCATTTTACATGATGTTACAGACTTACTTCACAACTTTGCAATCTGTGTGATAACTGAATCTGAGTCAGAATACAACCTGTTGGCTCTGTATATTGGAAACTGGTTTTTCTGTCATGTGTCCTAACCCCCATCAAGTCATGGTGGAGAAGTAAGCAGTTCTTTCCCACACTGCTCAAGAGAGGCATGGAAGAAGGCATGATATTGTTGACCTCAGGATTTAGAGCTAATGCTGTCTTGTTCTGCATGGTGCAAAGGCCTGTCCGAAGACTTGTGATTTACCCAATGTGTTCTCCATGTTGCCTTCAATGTCTGGCACCTTGATGACGGAGGTACTTTTATAATTTAAAAAAAGAGGAAAAAAGAAAGAAAAATATTGCAATGTTTGCATGGCTTGATATCACTGAAAGAAAGCTATCCGTCTTACTGTTCAGAATTTAGATGCATCAGGTGGAGTCTCAGAGAGCTTGATTTGGGGCGGGTGGGTTTGTGGTTATGATAACATGGCTGGAAAAAAAAAAGAATCGGTAGGTTGGCCTGAACTTTTTAGAATTTTATTTATATATTTTTACAAGAGGCCAGATTGAACATAAACCAAACTTTCTTTCATTGAAAACTTTAAAATAGTAACTTAAATAGTAGATTCCCGGAGTGCTCTTAGGGCAGGGAAGATGGGACAGCACACAGTTAGTTGTTTACAGGTTGGTTTGTTTTTTAAACGTGCTTTTAGAAAAAGTTGAGGGGTGGCAGCCAGGATAGGGTTGGTCAGGTTACCATAACCACAACTATGTTTGGGGGTTGCCTTACCATGTACGGTCTGCACCACTCCATGCCCCCCCACTAGCTTGAACCACTGACTGCTGGGCTTTCAGGGCTTATTACTAACTTAGCATGGGTAGGCTCCTAGCAGCCAGAGGGCATTGTGAAGAATCAGGACAAGTTATGTCCGTTATTTGTATGTTTCAAGTTCCTAACTCTGATTTTGATTTTACTACTTTTCATGTTACTGGTGCATTCATCCCGAGTATATCATACACTTTCAACTATTTGGTTGCAGTACTTATTACTTGGAATTGTTCACCTCTAATCAATTATTTGGTTGTATTACTGAAAGCCAACTATTAATGATGTTATGTTTTTGTATTTTGTATTACTCTCTTTTAGTCCCAGTAATTGAACTGCATAATTGCATATATAAATCCTGCAATTGACAATCTACTTATTACCTCATTGTCTCATCCTGAACGACAATTTTCAGTTTTGAGAATATCTATTCACTCGATGCAGGGTGCACTCGTTGCCTGTTGTGGCTCAAGGGCACTTTTGATTTGTGCTTTTGTTCCAACAGCCAAATGACAGCAGTAGCTTGATATTTCAAGCACTATGAAATCCCAACAATTGTGAATAACTCATCAACAGTGGTCTAGTTTGCCATCAAAACCCTATAATGTTTGTAAAGTCTGTGGACAATGTTTCTCACATTCATGTCATCATAATAAAAATAGTCACTTTTTTGTGTAAGTTCTGTTTGTTGTATAATCTTAGATTCATAGAGATCGTCACACAGACATATTTACAAGGCAACATTTACTGTGTTAATCATCTTTATTTCAAGAGTCCAGAACATTTAATTGCATAACATATGGAAGAAAAAGTTTAAGAACCCATAACATGCAAGCACTCTATCAGTCTATGGCAAAAAAAAAAGAAGCAAGTTTAAAGCCGACCTAACAAAAACAAGAACAAAGCACACACACACACATACTTTGAAACATGTCCAAGCAATACTGTTGAGGAAGACACAAGGAGGACAGCTGCCATAAAGCTTCTACCAACACAAGCGGTAGAGTACAAGGCAAAAAATCAAGTTGATGTTCATAGAGAACTACCACTAGAAATTCTCTCTAGTTGGTTTGGGTGCAGTGTCCACATCACTTCCTCTTTGGCTGCTGATACTTTCGGTCTTAAGGTTTTTTTCAGCACCAGTTCACAATTTCTCTTGAGGAAAAAATGTCCTGTGTTTTCAGCTTGCTTGCAGACAGTAAGAACACTGACCCAGCAAAGATGAGGTCAGAGCAAAGTTGCCTCAAAAATAAAAGAGTAACTCTTCACAAACTGTATTTGATGAGTGGAAATTTTTTTAATTCTGTTAAAGACCATTGCACCCTTACCTATGTATAAGATTTTTTATTTGTGATAGCAAGTTTGGCATAAAGGCATGCCACCTCATAATGCCATTGTAAACCCTCTAGAGATACAAACAAAACACACACGATTGAGAGTCCAAGTCAATCAGAACAAAAATTATGTTGATAAGGGCTCATGATTTAAATTTCACTAGGGCGATTCAACTGAGTATCTCAAGTACCAATAATGCACCATGTAGATTTGAGGAAATTTCCCTGGTTATCCCTCGGTACACTGTAGAGATCAACCTTGGGAAATAGGACGTCATGATAAGTATCATTCATCGTCAGTTGAATTGCTGCTCCTGAATTCCAACTTGAACCAACATCCTGCTGTGAGACATGGTTGCAGAAGCTGGAAAAATCAGCTTCATTATTTTAAAATAAACACAGTGACAGGTTCATAGATAGGAATATCAGGCAGATACAACTAGCATGAAACCCATCACCGCACATTACATCCTTAGTCTAAGATGTCCTTCTGTAATAGCAGTAACTGTCAACTTCACATAATTTCAGAATACTTTATACAATATAGTATACCACTTAAAATGCTGTGTTGCGATTATTTCATTGAAAACTATACTATAAGGGAGCATTTTAAAAAGCTGTATAAAACAATATCAGCTCCTCTTATATCTATGATAGTGACTGATAATGCCCATTATTTAAAAAAACTATTCAATCTTGACATAGTAGAATTTCTATTTCCTTTGACTGTTTCCACTAGCAACTGAGATCTTGATGCCTGAAAAGACATCCAACAGATTTGCCCCGCAACACTGTTACATACAATTAGCTGTAAAGCCAGAATTATTGGCAATAATAAAATGCAAAGGTAAAAAGGTACACATGAGGGAAACACTACTTTTAAAATGCAGGCCTTCACAGAGGCAAGTAAGTATCCGACTTGCATCCCCAGAGAGGCAAATCCATCATCCAAAAGGGCAGCAAAGAGAGACCTTGCCGTGCTACACAAGGACAAGAACAGTGAAGTCCCACACTGACGACACACAAAAGTTCCATGCACCAAGTGCCCTCAAACTGGAACAATGTCGAATACATGTGAATGAGTTTTTTTTCACACAGGCTCCATCACACTTCTGCATGCCACGAAGATGTTTACAAGACAACATCCAGAAGGAATGGCTAGGAAGAGAGGTTACTAAGTAGCACAACAGCATCCCAACCCTCGGTCAATGTACTTTCATAGTGCCCACTTATCTAGCTGGAAGAAAAGCCAACTTTCACAGCTCCATCAGTCAATGCAAATCAAGAGGCATTATTTTCTAACAGTAAACAATTCAGTGCATCATGAGGAGCAAAATAATAGTATAGATTTCAAAACAGTCAACGGGGTAAATACTTGGCAAGATGTTCTGACACAGTTTACAACAGGTACATGCAGTTCACTTTATCACCTGACAAGTACATTGCTTCGTTGATCTATAATTTTCAATCAGTAGCACAAGGACAACCAAGGTGCAGGAATAAAAAAAGCAGCAAGCTCAGAAGATTAATTTCAAATCTGATACTTTTCTTTCAATTCGTTGATTGTAAAGCTGTCAACAGACAGGCACAAATTTTCTGCAGAAAAAGTTTAAAACCTGTGAATTTTTAATAGCAATTAGTGTAGATATCATAGATGAGACTAGCTCCTGTTCCCAGTAAAATCCCTGGACACTGATTCTCGATGATGATGATGATGATGATGATGATGATGATGATGATGATGATGATGATGATGATGATGATGATGATGAAAAATTGCATCTACATCAAAAGCAAATTTATTCAAGAATACACTACTTAGCATGGACATGAACACTGATTCAGCAATACACATCAACATTCTCCACTTCAAATTCACACAAAACATTATATTTACAGCCAGGAATCATACAACATTAGGTTTATGACATACAAAATCAAAATCTGATTGAAATATTGAACATAATGTTAAAATGATCTAATAAAACAGGCAACAAAATATAGCAACCTATTTTCAACATAGATCCATAACAAGAAGAATAAAACACAATTTTCATTTCACTCCAACCAGCACAAATTCTGGTAAAAACGAAAAGCATGTGAAAAATAATCAGGTATAATACCCCAGGTTGTAGCACTTGAAATGTATATGATGACCCCCAGACAATTGCATCTTTGTTCAGTTGTTCTAGGATCATTTCATGCCTTGTCAGTATTTGTATGTCATGCAGTTCAAACTGTCATGAATTCCATCTGCTATCATGCATTGTGGACATTGAAATCTTACCAAATAAATTTGGGATCAATACTTCTGATATTTTTCGTCCCAATAGCATCCAGAGATGTTCCATCCCTCTCCACCCCTGCACGGTCATGAGACTAAAAAATGTCAATGACCGTGAAATAAGGAAGGCTGACGAGAGGGGATGCGGAATGAACTATGACAACAGGCCTATTCTTCAGAAAATTCCTCACGGTGAGGCATATAACACTGGAGAGGCAGACAATGACCATGTGACAATGAAATGACCATCACAGAATTAGATTACCTGCAATATGAGGAAATGTTCTCCGTGGAGAAAATTCAGATGTTTCACTCAGACCTGCCAACCCACCATCATACCAAAGAGTAGCATCCAGAGCTATATGGAGTAGCATTGAAGGAATAGGCGTAGCGGGGGTGGGGAGAGATAAGGCTGTGAGGTTGGCGTGATAAGCTGACCCGGTGGAGTGAAAGCTGGGGGGGGGAGAAGAGATAAGGCTGTGAAGGCGGCGTGATAAGCTGCGCTGGCGGCGTGAAAGCGGGGGGGGGGGAGATTCTCCATCGCGGTCAAAAGTTCAAGCACGCGGGAAAAAGCGTAGTTTTTATGGACAAGCGTAGCAGCGTAGCAGGCATGTCGAAAGCGTAGCATGCTACGCCTAAAGCGTAGCATTTGGCAGGTCTGTTCACTGGTAATCCTGTATGTCATGTGCGCACAGAGCCTCTGGGTATGTCACATGTTCCACTTGAGCCAGTCAAGTCTCACCTCTTCTATGGATTTTAGGTTTACCTCCCAATTTCTTTTTATCATATTAAACAAAACATAAAGATTCAACAGTATTGGCACCTCTCTGCAAGATAATATGCCTAAAACAATGGCATATTTGAATTTTCAAAAAACAAAAATCTCACTTTTCAATTCTTACTCCTTTGCGGTGAATATTTTCAAATTCATGAATAACATGAACATGTACAATAACACAAATAATAAATGTTTTCCAATTGCACTCCAGACAAACAGATATAACATGGAAAGCAAGCTAACAATGTTGAATGAAAGTTGAATGAAAGTGTCAATGTTGCACAAACAAAAACTCACAAGTCAAGCAAAGCCTGATGGCACTACAGATAACATTAAAAAATCTGCAAAACTTCATGAGATGAGCATCTTTTCAAACTCTAGGGACATTTCCACGTCAATACAATAACAAAATGCAAGTTCCCTGGCTCAGTCTGCGGTGCATGGAAAAACATTTAAAAACATAAACAAGAAAAAAGCCATGCCAGCAACTATACATGAGTGACCAATTGCCACCACCAAATGCTTTCATCCAGTACCCAAAATACAATTTCTCCCCCCAGATGTGAGGATACTTGATCCAAAATTGGTCGTTCAGAATGACAAAAGGCTTGTTCAGGAGTACTCAGCACTGCATGAGCGCTTCATGTTGGCAATTGAGCGCTTCATGCCACTCCTGAACGCCCTAGATTTTGTGCAGCGCTTCACTTGTTAAAGGGGAGGTAAATCTTCTGCGCCCCATGTTGTGTTGATAGACGCTAAGAAAGTGTTTTTTTTGCCACAGACATCGTTTATGCACGTTTAAATGTATTCTGCATGAATAAAGTCCACTACGGTGTCATCCTTACTTGCCTTTACTCGGGCATACAGGGCGCTTGGGGCAAATAAAGCCCGTTCCAGTCCCAAAATGATGTTTCTGAGGGGTACTTAACGCATCGACGGCCAGTGCGGGATCGAAGACGCCATTTTGAAATGATGCGAAATCATCCTGCTGCACGTCGGATTGGTAATTCACAGCGCTGCTCAGCGCTGAGTGAATCACGCCCCAAAATTGCCGTTCAGGAGTGAATCTTGTGCAGCGCTGAGTAAGCGCTTTGAAGCACTGCGCCTCCTGAACTCCCCTCATGTGCCAGTCACATTTTGCTACTCTCATTCACCAACTCCAGGCTCTGTGATCAATTGATTTGAATGCCCCTTGCTCTCGTACCACTCTGCAGCGTCTATCTTAAATGCATGCCTGGTCTTCAAAGATAACCGATCATCATTTCAAATAATGTCATGACTTATGGTAGAGATAAATATCTATTAATGGTGTGATCTGACAGGAATAATACAAGGCAAGCACACCCTTCTCCAACCTACATGTAAAGCATTTTGTTTGGAAACTGAGATTTTTATATGGTTGTCACAATGCAGTAACTCTCCTATAATGGATGAAGGCAGTCACTGTTGCAAACTGAATGCAGTAAGAATGCTGACAGCTGTCAATGCCCTCTTTGCTTCTCTGTCAGGAATTTTGAGAGCATAGGCTGTGTTGTCAAAAGATATTTTCCTTTCAGATTCCACTTCAAATAGTAGTATGCTGACCCACTATCTGCTACAGCCATCTGGCTGGGGGAAGTGTGACACAGAATTTTAAGAGAGCAGGCAAACGTTGTCACCGCTCAACTGCAGAATAGAGAACTTCACGTATCCAATAGTTTGAGATCTTGTTTCCTAGTCATGAAATGCTGAACGGTAAATAACTGTAGATCTACTTTAAATGTGTGCATATATGAAGGTGGTCATTCTGAAAGGAATTACTTATGATTAATTAACCATGCATGGAGAGGGGTGTTCATTGCATTGATGGAGATGGTTATAAATGGTTAATCTATGTCAAGCACAAAACACCCACAAATAAATAATACCTCTCACACAGGCAATAGTAATAGAAGCAGCATATGTAAAAAATATAAATAAATGTCTACAACCTCCTACCTAGTTCTCTTCAAATGGTGCTCTGTTGCATAAACTATTTCCCATAACCTTGTTTTAGCCCTAAATGCAGACATAAAAAATTATATGGACTTAACCCTTGAAACGCTAGCTCTGAGTTTCACATGTGATGGCAAACATCAATCAACAGCTCTAATATCACACATTTTCCTCCAGTGACAATTTGCACTGCTTTATAACAGAATCAACAACTGCAGTGAAAGTATATAGATATACTCTGTCCTTGTAAAGTTATCACCTTCATGCTTGGTACTTAGCATGTGGGAGTACATTTAAATGTGCGTGCCTATGTGCCACTGGAATTTCCATGTGATAATAAGAAAAGACAATCTTAATAGATCTCCGGTAAGAGCATTACAGCCAAGTCCAGGCTCATATACACTGTAGCTCGTGCACCACAAGTGAAAGCCGGCCAGCCCTGACTCACACACTCCCGTCAAAGACATCAAGGATTCCTTCCCACTCTTCACAATCCAGTTCATAGAAGGGACAGAGACTTTAGATCAATGCACGGGTGGACACTCAGTCATTTAACAGGCAGCACTTGGGATGTTAAATGCTTCAGTGATTCCACATCTGTATCTTTTGGCAAGGGAGATGAAGTCAAATTGCTTTCCGCCACCCAGCAATGAGAGGGCTCCTACCTACGAGGACTAAAAATATTCGTCTTACATTCATAGGCAGCAGTTTGAGCTATTACAGAGCAGGCGAGATGGTGCACGTGTGAAATTACTGAAACTCTAGAATGACCAAGAGATAAATAGAAAGGCAGCACGAGTAGTGATCTAAAGGATAACAGAGAGAAAAAAACTACCCTTAGCCCCATCTTCAACCTAAATGGCCTCACAGCATTTCATGCTGTGAGTGCCAAGGCACTGTATCATGGCCATTGTTTCTTCAACAGGGCCTCGGGGAAATTCCAGAACAGGAAACATACACTCCAGAGCTTTCTGGGTGGGTTATCATCAGGTGGTGCTCAGATTTTGGGTGAGGGAGAGACGAACACAGATTTCACAATGAAATGTTTTTGGCAGAGGAATAAAGGGTGTGCAATGCAGATTTGGGCAATTTGACCAAGTTTCTGGTGAGAAATACTGTGTGTGGAGACCTTTCTCACTTCAGATCAGGTGAGTAGCAGCTCTTTAGTCTCAAACTGAACTCTATAGATAGAGTTAATTGGAGCAAACTAGAGAATGAGTGACTACATGTTCACAGCAGAAAACAGAGGAAGCAATGTTTGACAGGTGCAAAACAGTCCAGTACTTGGAAGTCCAATATTCTCGTCAAAAACTAAATGTGAACATTGATTTTCTCCTGATATAGGTCCACTGAGTTACCATCATAGATTCGTTTGACAATAATCAACCTGAGCATTTCCAAGTACCCTGTTTCTTCAAATGTGATGACAAAACACATTTACTGACAGTTCATTTCATGGACAACACAGTTTGATTTTAAACTAGAGCTGAAAATCAACAGCTCTCCTATCCAAAGATTTGATGCAGACATAATATTCATGACAAAGATTTCATCGTCGCACAAACAAACCCAGTACAGTTTTCTGAGGGTTTACTACTAATCTGTCAAAATCTATAGTAAAAGCTAATAATCCGCCACCAGGACTACACAAATCTACCCTCCATGTTGAGGTTTCAAACATTGAGAAAATAACCATTTCACAGGAAAAGCCTGCAGTTCCCAGTCCAAAAGTGACACCCAAATCTGCACACTGGATCTGCCCAATACTGTCATCACTTGAAGTCTGCTCTGCCCAGGCAGCTGTTACTCCCAATCAATCTCCTCGGGGTTGTCCTGGGGCAGAACCATCAAGAGCCTCTGGACAAAGAGATTGATTCCATCTGAAACGGAGAGAAACAGCTGTTCAACACACTGGTATACATGTTCATGCTGCAGCAATGTCCTTCTTATCACTATCAGTAAACCCATACATTAGAAAGTTTTTCACAGCCTCCAATTTGCACATTCACAAGGAATTCTTTTTTGTTCTTTAACACACAAATGCATATCCACTACACCACTATATCTATCCAATGCAAAAGGTACATTTTCACAAGAAAGTTGTTTGCCTAAAAAGAAACTGATAATGAAATGCAAATCATCTCCATCAGGTCAACCTCTTCCACATCAAACATGAATATTCATGCAATACCCCATCTTGAGTGACATTTGAGTTAGTGTAAATCTTGGCATACACCTGTCATTTACTTATCCTGATGTACATTTAATTGCCAGAACAAAATTCTGGACATTTATCTCAGCATGTCAAAGCTAACTCTCCCAAATTTGCTTGTGTATGTATAATTAACCCCAAACCTGTTAATCACACACCTCCTGGTGATAGGGAAGGCTATGTCAGTGCTACTAAAGCAGGTCCTAATAATACATTGACCAGCCGCGATGAATGGCAATTAAAAAAACTCTCCCTGTATTGTAAATGTGTATCTATGCCTTAAACATACCCCATGAACTGTCCAACACTGCAACTGCTTCAATATGTATGTTCAACAGCTTTGCTTTCTTGCCAAACCTACCAACCAGCCTGTGTGTTTATGCACTGCATTTTCATTCCTCTTGCTCAATTCTACAGCATGCCTTTGTACATATGCCCTATGGCTTTTCTCTCCCTTGATTCCTCCGACTATGCACTGAAGTGTCTGTCTACATCTCACACATCTCAATCTTTCTCAAACTGTGTATTTTTAAATCTTTTCTAAGCAGTAGACCCACACTTCTCTCTCTCTCTTTGCATAATTCAACCCTCCTCCCATTTTGACTCTGTATGAGCAAGTTATACAGATTGTCTTTGTTGAGCTTACCAATCTTGTTCTGCATGTCTATGGGCATTCTGGTCCTGCAGCAGCCAATTAAACAGAGAGCTGTGCTCTATGTCACCACGCATCCTATACATACTGTGCTTGTGTCCAAGCCTTTCAGCTCTATATTTTTCACTCTGCTTGAGCACATACACAGACTGTCGTTGCCTTGCTTACCAATCTTGCTCTGCATGTCTATGGGCATTCTGGTCCTGCAGCAGCCAACTAAACAGAGAGCTGTGCTCTATGTCACCACGCATCCTATACATACTGTGCTTGTGTCCAAGCCTTTCAGCTCTATATTTTTCACTCTGCTTGAGCACATACACAGACTGTCGTTGCCTTGCTTACCAATCTTGCTCTGAATCTCCTTGGGCTTCTTGGACCAGCGGTTGCCCATGATGTAGAGGATGGTGCCAACGCCAATGAGGCCAAGGGCCAAACAGCTCTCCACGGGCTTTTGGTAGAAGGTCAGCCCCACAATGGCCAGCGTGATTAAGGACAGGCTGGCAGGCAGTACAATGGGCACCTGTAGACAGACATGGAAGTGGTCTCTACAGTAAAAAGTGAAGGTGTTGTGTAAGCCACACACACACAAAGAAGTTGTGGTTGAGGGGCACCACCCCCACAAAAGAAACCCACCCAAAGCCAGTAGGTGGTAAACAAAAACATTTCTTAATAAAAGAGGCCAGATCAAGACTGCACACATTTGTGTGTGCCTGTGTCTGTGTGTTGTCATGTATGTATACAGTATATTCATATACTCATAAATTAACTTTCTTTCATTGACAAATATTTTTCACTTTAAGTAATGCTCACAGTGGTGCTAAAACGGTGACGTTATGGGCTGCCAGTGGTGCTAAAACACGAGCAAATTGAGCAACACGCACACCTTTCATTAACTTTGAGATTGCTGATGAACCGTTACAGATAGACACATAAAGATAAGTAAAACACAAAATGCTTGAAATTGAATGAACAATATTTTGGTGTGCAGTTCATAGGCTTTATTCAAATCCTGATTTTTTGGGGTCAAATTTTAAATGGTAAACATTTGTGTGTTTTTCACTTCTTGAGAAATAAAACAGGTAAATCACTATGCAATAGTGGGTAAATACCCTATAAACCCTACTGGATGTTTGCTTTAATCATCTGTGCATACTAATGTATCATTCTCTTTTACCAAAATGCACTCTTTAAATTACAATGCAAATTCGATGATCCAGGCATTAGAGAGGCAAAATGAAGTAATTCTGATTACCTATACTCCCTTTCATCTTAAGCAATATTCCTCAAATTATTGCAAATGTAGAAACTGAATAGCATCAATATGTGGATAATTCAACATGAAAACAGTCTGCAGTAAAGTTTGTCTCCTACATTCATGATTTGATCATTTGTCTGTAATAAAACTGAAAAATTCTACTGATTTTTGTCATTGAGACACAAGAAGGCATTACACACTACACAAACATTTTCAAAAACTTACCTCAAACCAGCAATACTACAAAAGCATCAAGAAAATTGCTATATCGACTCCATCTGTGCTCCAATATGCTGGGATGAACGATTTCACAACGATGCCCATGAGGATCACAAGAGCAAGGAATGTTTTCATTTCGTCACAGCTGACAGGCGACCAGTGTAACAATCGCGAATGAGGAAACGGCTCGTTGCTTTCCAGTTTCCTCTCAGCATACATGTTTGTTTGCTCCATAAGCAAATTAAAAACTGTATCGTCCAGGAATAGATTGAAAAAGTCAATTGGCTCAGCGTCAGTCGATCTCGTGAACGGCGCGATTAGCCGCTCATCAGCTGTTCGCATCCACCCCTCCCTATCATCTTCTCCTACCTCTCGATCACTCGCAGCTTGAGAGATCGGCATTCTAGAACTAATTATAGCTTGCCTGATTATTTCATCCAAAGCATCATCTTCATCTTCGGCAGCTGAAGGATTAAAATCTTCTAACAGATTTTGCGATCGCGACATGTTGCCTCGAGCGTCCATTTCAATTCGTACAGGATGTAGCCCATAATTTCTACTATAACGCACATAAAATCACCCTGATTGTTGATTGGCCAAGCTGTAGACTGTAGAGAAGCCTCTTCTGCATGAACTGGCATCAGTAAACGTAGAGCTATATGATAGGCTTGTACTTGGAGAGAGCCAGAACGCACGTGGTGTCAGAAACGACATATGCCGCGCTTACCACTGGCGGACCACGAAGGCGAGCGCGGCAAATGCCGCGCTTACCACGATAAGGGTTAAGTAATGCTCATGTGGAAGATGGGATCGCATGCAGTCTGTTGTTCATCTTTGATTTATTTTCACTCCACACAAAAATGATGTCAGTCAGGTTGCCATAACCACAATTTCTTTTAGGGGGAAGGGGGACCTAATTATAGTGACTTCTCATCCCTGTCTACAGCTCAAACCCCCTTTACATTTCACCCCTGATCTTTGAGGCACTTCATCCATTCTCTACTGGCACCTGATGAAAGAACAGTGGATAAATAAGATGCACACAGGTACAGGCACCAGCTCCATTCCCTGGGGAGTATTCCAGCAAACTTTTACGACAATGAACACCCCTAGGGTCAGAAGCTCACCTTGATGGGTCGTGGCAGGTCAGGCTCCTTGTAGCGCAGGTACACCTGTCCTGCCAGCACGATGGTTAGGATGGAGGCAAAGCCTAAACCCTCCATCTCAATCAGGAACCAGATGTCGTTGGTCATTTGGAACATGATGCACAGGAGCAGCTGTTAACAAACAAGTGAACCACACTATGAACTAAGGTCTAGACTGGATGAATGCGCACCACAGGGCATAGTTCACTTCATCAGAGGGACCATAAAGGTTCATCAGGTGTTGTCAAGTTTATATCATTATGAGTGGCTTTGCTGAAAGTGCACAGAGAAAGTAACATTTCTGGTCTCATCATCAACACTATTAATACAAAGAAACCCTTGATCACAACCTAGTGAGCTGTCATCAATATTCTGCACAACGTAAATTCAAACATGTTCGTGCAGACATGCCTATCCCCAATCTCAGCTTTGGTGGACAACTGTTAACAAAAAGAGGAGACAACAGAGTCCATTTAATACACGTGAATATAAAGTTTTAGACAATTTGTCCACATTATAAACACATCTCAGCTACATCTGTAGAATCAGGTGATCAATGCGTGGCATCAGCCTTCAGAGACCAGTAATCGGCACTCTTGAGGTCAGACAAGACTATGCCGGCATACAGACTGTCAGCTGCCATTCCTGGTCTTGACTTAGGGGGAGGCTTGACAGAAAAGTGGATTTGAGGGACAACTTAGCCACTATGATTTGGGGGGACAAATCCGCCTACCCCCTGAATGGTGTGCATGTCTGTCCATGTGACTTGAGCAAAGATTTGGCATTTTCATTGTGATTATTCCTGGTCACTAAAACTGTAAAAGCTAAAGAAAGCATCTCTGCAAGGGATACATACACACACACACATAGATATATAATTATTGACACCACTCACAATGACAAGGAGGGAGGGGGCGGGGGTGAAGTACTTGTACTGGATCATGGCCATGAAGTGCGGCATGTGGTTGTTCTTGGCACCCATGAAGAACAGCCTGCAATCAGCAACAGTCATGCATCACTCACTGTCAGGAAAAAAGTCACTTTACTACTGTATTGGAAAGAAAGTTCATTATCATGTCATAGGAAGTCATCAAGAGCAAAATTTGTTTACAAAAGTTCTGGCTCAACCTGAACTTTTAAAATTAATAATTGAAATTTCATAAAGGGCAGATGACAATTATAACTCTAACCACATATGATCATTAACTTAATGACAAATAACTCTTCCAATTGCCTATTTATCCGTCTCATTTTTAAAGCTATTTCAACATATCAAATAGACATGTCTGCAACTCTATGACCAATACCGATACACACCAACCCTGCGGGAAATAAGCCTGTTTATGTTTAACAATGCAGAATTGAGACCAGGGGCGCATTTGTTAGGCATAGAATCTCAAGAGAATCTCGAGGGTTAGGTGTAGCCTACGTTTCTCGCTCATTAGCAGTAGGTGCGTCTCACTCACCCTCAACTAGCCATCGATATGAGCCACCTGCCTAACAAACGCGCCCCATGTCAAGTATCAGTCTCATTTCCTCTAGAAGTATTAGCTCATTTGCGACGTATAACATCATATGGTGCTACACACTGAACATGGCTATTGACGACCTGTTGGTTCATATGATGCTTACCATGTGCATGATTGCGACTTCCTACATGTAAGGACAAAACTGAATTCAGAGAACTAGACTTCATTTTATAGCTTAAGTTTTTTTTCCATACGATTTATCAAAATACGTATATTTTCTTGCAATTCCAGGGATAAGGCGCACTAAAGATACTGTATCATGAATGAGTTTAATGACCATAATCTGTGCTGAATTTCCCCTTCAGCAGTTGCTCTGGCTCCCAATTTGCTTCTCCATTCCATCAAGCACTACGTCAGCTGCAAACTTTCACAGTACCGTATTTGACGGACTACAAGCCGCAACTTTTTTTTTTATTACATCGCTATGCGGCTAAAAAAACGAAGCGGCTTAAACGTTACCTAAAGTTGAACAGCATTCACTTAGTGAATAAAACTCACCTGGATTTGGTGTAAAATAAAACTGAGCTGTTTTTGTCACTCACTCACTGCATTCTTTTTCTCATCGCATTCTTTTTCGTTGCACTGTTTTGTCCGCACTTACAACTGACACAGTCGCCGAGTCTTTCAACTTTCATTTTCAAGATGCCGAAGACCAAACGAATCGCGTATGATGCAGCTTTCAAACTGGAGGCGATTAAGCTTGCTGATGAGAAAGGAAACAGGCGTGCTGCATTCGAGTTGGGAATTAATGAATCCATGGTGCGACGATGGCGATCGGTTCGCCAACAACTTTCAAAATGCAAGAAGAGCAGGAAGGCTTTCCGCGGACGAAATGCAAGATGGCCCGAGTTGGAAACGGAGCTGGCCGAGTGGGTTGAAATTCAGAGAAGTGATGGTCGCGGCCTTTCAACAGTGCAAGTGAGACTAAAGGCAGTGGAGCTGGCAAAAGCAAAGGAGATCACCAGCTTCACCGGAAACCCCTCGTGGTGTTTACGATTCATGCGTCGACATGGCTTGTCCATGCGTACGAAAACTACTGTTTGCCAGAAAGTACCAGCTGATTTGGAAGAGAAACTCCACATGTTTCGCGAGTTTGTTGCCGAGCGAGCGGCAGAAGATTTGATTGGTCCAGACTACGTCACGAATATGGATGAGGTCCCCCTCTCTTTCGACATGCCTTTGACTCGCACTGTCAACAAAAAGGGAGAGAAATCTGTCAACTTGCGTACGACAGGACACGAAAAAACTAATTTCACCTGTGTATTGGCCTGCACTGCTTCAGGAAAGAAATTACCCCCCATGGTCATTTTCAAACGCAAAACGATGCCGAAAGAAAAATTCCCGAAGGGGGTTGTCGTCAAAGTGAACCCCAAAGGTTGGATGGACGAGTCCATGATGCGGGCCTGGTTGGCTGAGTGCTTCAGTAAACGACCTTGTGGGTTTTTTCGCCAAACAAAGTCAATGCTGATTATGGATAGCATGAGGGCCCACATCACGACTGCCATCAAAGACACCATCAAGTCTCTGAACACTGTGCCAGCGATCATCCCAGGTGGGACTACGAAGTTCCTGCAACCCCTCGACATCACAGTGAACCGATCCTTTAAAACACACATGCGTCTGCTGTGGGAGCAATGGATGTCAGAAGGGGAGCACTCGTTCACCAACACCGGGCGAATGCGGCGAGCAACTATTTCGTGTGTCTGTCGATGGGTCCTGGATGCTTGGCAGCGTGTTCCTACTCGAGTGATAACGAAAGGATTTCGGAAAGCCGAGATCATTGTGGCACCTGCAGCAGACGACACGAACGAGACCGATTCAAGTTCCGAGGATGACGTCACCGCCTCGACTTCCGCTTGCCTTGATGAGGAGATCATGGCGCTCTTCATCTCCGACAGCGAAGAGAGTGACTTCTCAGGCTTCTCTGCCGCAGAATCTGATTCCGACCAGGCTGATTGAACGGTAGAAATGTGCGTTCATGGTAGACAGTATGTGTGCAGCATGTGTGTGATATTTTCTTCAACCTTTTTCACCTTTTTTTGATGTTCTTACTTTCATTCTCGGAACTGATTTCACCAGCGATTCTTTGTGTCTGGCTGTTTCGATTAATTGATTGACATGTTTTGATTGCGGCTAATAAAGAGGCGAGGCGTATTCGTGGCTTGTGCCCATTTTTTTTTTTTAAGGAGGGGGTGCGGCTTATAGTCCGTCAAATACAGTACACAACAGGAACACTTTACAAAAATTTCAACACGATTGACCCCTGAGCAATAAAATCGGCCAAAATTTCCATTCTCAAGACTGCAAAGGTTAAAGCAGTGTTGCATGTTACATATGGTTGTGTCCCCAACAACTGACCTAGAATATCATGCACCATACTCCACCAGTGCGCATCCTACGTATACACTAAATTGTGATGTCTAAATATCATTGCTGCAACACAATTTGTCAGTCACACACAAAAAAGCTATGATTATGGTAACCTGACCGACCCTATTTTTTTCTAGCTGACTCTAATCTTTTTTCAATCAATTTAAAAAAAAAAAGAAAAAAAGACAGTAATTAACAAACTGCATGCCATCCCTTTTTCCCTGTCCTACAAGTACTTGGGAAGTACACTACATTCAAAAAAGCATTTTCAGTGAAAACAGTACTTGATTAATGTTCAATCTAGCCTCTTCTAAAAAAAAGTATTAAGTAAAGGCTGACCTACCATATTTTTCCCCCCATGATATTGCAACCACAACTATTCTCTTTTTGGCCTAAAGGCACCAAGGCAGACGGGCCCCTCACATAACCCCAAGAGAAATTACCTGGACATGGAGAGGGCAGTGCCGTTCATGGTGCCACAGACAGAGATGGCAATCAGGATGGGCATTAGCCAGGCCATGACGCCCATGGTGTAGTTGGCAAAGGTCTGAAGTTCAAACCAAACTTTTTTCACCCCCACACTGCACACATGGATGTCAGAATAGGAAGGTAGTAGAAAAGGCTACTATCATTGAAATTCTCTGTGTAAATACATACACAAATCTACATACACACACACACACACACACACACACATGAGTGTGTCTACAATACTGAGCAAATTGATGGTGTGTGTGGTGCAATAAAGATTTTGTTCAAAATATGGCTTCTTCTATCATTTGAATGATGGCAATGCATTAAGATGATGTTAATGTATAAATTCGTATATTATTGGCGATCTGCATGATGGCTTTAATACCAAACTAATAATAAAATCTCGAAATGTGTACCCAAAATGGCTTCCTAAAGTGGGAACGGCAACAGTGGGTCAACTCAAACAGCTATTGTGACTTTATCCGTCCGTTATCCCAAGAATTTGTGCTTTTTATTTAGGCTTCATACATTGAAAAATCGGGGCCAAACAGTTTTTTTTCTTCTTTAGACCTAGATATTAGCATAATTATGGTCGAAACTGTGCGTTACGGACGCACCACGAAGTGTCCCGTTGCGATGCATTTTTTAAACGTTCGTAAGTCGGCGACAACATAAGCTCAGCGTGTCCACTATGCACATCAGCAAACTATACCAAAAGTACTTCATTTTGCACCCTAATAGTTTGCAATTATTCAAAAGATTTTCATGCTAAGAATATTTTAACACAGTGGTGTCTCAAATGTAGCGTCGGTAACGCACCCCAAACGATCTCAAACAATTTTTCGTAGTTGGGGTTCCGACCGATTTTAAAGAGGTCAGGAAATTCCCCACTAAATTCCGCACAAACTGATGGCGTTTACACAGAAAATCCAAACTTATTTTGGTCGTGGAGCACAAAAAACAGTGACGTGTCCCGGCATCCGGTCCATGGTGCATCGCTAACGTGTGTTCGGAATTTTGAAGGTAGCTAGCGAAATCGACGATTTTCATCATCATATTCGACCATCTGCTTCCTAGGTTAGCAATTTTACATGCTTTTATGTTCCATGTATCATTATATTTGATTATTTTTGCAACTTTTTCGTTTTTTATAGCAGAAAACTTAATCGAAATAGACGTGTTTACATTTCCCCTTATATCTGAGTGGGGAAACTCGTATGCCAGCGTCATCAATAGTTTGACGTCATCAACTTTGTAATGTGCAATACAAATCTTTATGCTTGTCCCTCCACATTAGATCACCCACCTGCTGCCACCACATCAGTGCCTAAAGTTGGGGAGTTTGTCAGGGTGACATAAACTAAAGAACAAAAAGTTAGTTGATGTGGCCATTGTGATCCCCGCAAGTGATCTTAATCAAGGAGAATTCATGGTTCGGTTCATGCGAAAATGTGTCAATTACTTTGTGTTTCCACAAATTGATGACTTGTCTGTCATTACACGAACCGAGGCCACTGTAGAGATCCTGCAGCCACCAACAATTGACAATAGACAGCACCATTTTTTCCAAGAATAGTGAGCGATTGGTTACTTGTGTGTGTGTGTATGACATTGAACAGGATGTGTTTTGCTGACTTGAAAACTTCTTTTATTATGTGTTTTGACAAAGAAATTGTCAGTTTACTAACATTATGTACATTGTCTTTTTTGTACTCACTTGAATTTTTTTTAATCGACGTTCTATCTTACGACAGTTAAACGCTTTATTTTGCATTTAGGGGGCAGGGGTACGATCTTTCATCTTAGTGCATTGAACCTGCAAATTTATAGATAATAGTATTGACCATCTATTATCATTGTATTAGCCTTTGAAGTAAATGTTTTAGAATGTACATATCTCAACTTGTTTCTGTGTGAGTGCACATTTTCCTCTTCCTTGGTATTATGGTGTCCCGCGTAATTCTGTAACGTTTAGTCATACTTTTTTGTTTGTTTTGAAAACGAGTTATTACAAGTTAATTCTGTTTGAGCCACAACAACAACAAGTAGTGATGGTAACATTAAAAAACAATTTAGTTTAATTGTACTTTCCCTTGCTATTGTATTCAAAGTTTTGTTCTGTCGTTATGGATGCTACGGTGTCCCATTACATTTACGCAAATGTGACATTCACACATGAAGTTAGAAGTGCAAGATCTGTTAGTCATGACTTGATGCAGTGTAATCTAGTACATAACGAAGAAAAATTAAGAAAACACATACATTTTTTGTGAGATACAAGGCATGGTGTCCCAGTGTTGCATGGGTAACGCCTGCATGCCCCCCCATAGCAAACATGCCGATTGTGGTACAACTACTAAAGATATTCATTTTTTTGTTTCAAAATGTGTTTCTACAT
>JAWQFJ010001323.1:0-17500 GCA_034096865.1 Theodoxus fluviatilis
GGTATGAGTGAGTGTAACGTACCGTCCTTGCAGTCGTCCATCTCTGGGGTTGGGGATAAGAAAAGACCGTAAGGGAAATCGAGACGGGACTAGCTCTTACTCTGACGAGCTCTGAAGAGTGTTTGTAGTCAGTGGTCTTACATAGCTTACAAATGCTGATAGGCCTGAAGACTTGTCATTCATTCATTCATTCATTCATTCATTCATTCATTCATTCATTCATTCATTCATTCATTCATTCATTCATTCATTCATTCATTGTGTTACCTGCATATGTGTATGTATGTGTGTATTGGTTTGGTATTGTATTAGTATTGGTTTGGTATTCTATTAGTTTTGTATTAGTATTCTATTAGTATTGTATTAGTATTGTATAAGTATTGTATTAGTATTGTATTAGTATTCTATTAGTATTGTATTAGTATTGTATAAGTATTGTATTAGTATTGTATTAGTATTTTATTGATATGTATTATGTATGTATGTGCAAATGATGCTGAATTTTGTGCGCATGCGTTTCCACGTTTTAGTTCACTCATTGCATCTACACATGTAGCTTACTTCTCGAGTGGACAAACACTCTATACAGTGTTCTAGGCCGTACACAGGTTCTAATAAATAAAATCGTATTCCTTTTATCTTACAAAAATTGTTTCCCTACACTCCTTCTGTATAACATTTTAGTCGAACACGAAATCTATCCCTGAGGAAAATCACACAACCCACCACAAAAGGCTCTTTTTTTCCCTGCCTAACCACGTCTCCGCTAAAGTGCGATAGCCGGGACCGCTCAATTGCGCCCTCATGAGCTGGAACGCCTGGCTGCGGGGCTTTCGGGGCCTGCTCCAGTAGCTCGGCCAGTGACGGCCCCATGCAGCTCAGGAGGCGACCGGGGGACGTTGGGGCAGGGACAAATCACTCAGATCCAACCATGCGTTCAGACTACGCAGGAAGATCGATGACAGCCCATGCTGCACTCAGACGTTCTGACACTTTCATTGCCCTCTGACCGTGAGTGCCGGGTAGCTGCTGGTCAATTCGATCTCAGTAAAGTCAACTTCGCTCTTGTGAAGGGCCGTGGCAATGGAAGACGGTGGATCGATGCAGTGGTGGAGGGAGATGAGATTCCCTTGTAGACTGATTTGAAAAAGGCGATCGCATTCTCCGTCATGGTTGGGGACTCCGATTTTGTTTGGGTTGCCATACCGAAACGCCTCACTGCTAACTGGGCGAGCTGAGGCTTCAGCGCGCAGAAATCTTTTGTCACGGCACTGATGGTCCCAACTCTTTGTCTCCAAGACTCCTACAAAAAGGGTAATCGTCAATGGCATCGACGTACAGCTTCTCCTTCCCTCCCTCTCTCTCTCTCTCCCTCTCTCTCTCCACTCTACTGCTCATCTCTCCCTCTCTCTCTCTCTCTTCTCATTCTCTCTCTCCCTCTCATCCTCCTCTTCTCTCTCTCTCCCTCTCTCGCTCTCTCCCTACTCTCTCTCTCTCTTCACTCTCTCTCTCTCTCTCTCTCTCTCTCTCTCTCTCTCTCTCTCTCTCTCTCTCTCTCTCTCTCTCTCTCTCTCTCTCACAGAGGCAAGATCGATCCACCTCAACATCCTGAATGCGAAGGGCAAGGGGCCGTCTAGTGCTACCTACTCGGGCACGACGGTGTCAACAGTGTGTGTATGTGTGTGTAGAGGTTGGGGTGGGGGTTGCGTGCGTGTGTGTATGTGTGGCGTGGTGTGTGTGTGTGTGCGCGCGCGCGCGCATGTGTGTGTGTGGTGTGGGCATGTGTGCGTCCGTGCGTGCATGCATAGTGTCTTCTGGGATTTTTGTCAATATTTTGGAATCCATGGATTTGACTGAAGGAGGGAAATTGATTAGTTTATTGAGTGGTTCTCCACTCATCACACCGCTCTTATAGCGCCAAACCAAAACAGTACTTGTAGTGCCATCAAAGTCTACCTCGAAAGTCGTCCAACTATTTTGGTGTATATGTGTGTGTGCGTGCGTGCGTGCGTGTGTGCGTGTGTGTGATGTGGGTGCGTGTGGGTGCGTGCGTGCGTGAGTGCGTGTGTGTGTGCGTGCGTGTGTTCGTGCATGTGTGCGTGCGTGCGTGCGTGCGTGTGTGCGTGCGTGTGTACGTGCGTATGTGCGCGCGCGTGTGTGCGTGCGTATGTGCGTGCGTGCGTGCATGCGTGCGTGCGTGCGTGCGTGCGTGTGTGCGTGCATGCGTGCGTGCGTGCGTGCGTGCGTGCGTGCGTGCGCGCGTGTGTGCGTGCGTGCGTGTGTGCGTGCGTGTGCGTGCGTGCGTGCGTGTGTTCGTGCGTGCGTTCGTGTGTTCGTGTGTGCGTGCGTGCATGCGTGCGTGTGTGCGTGCGTGCGTGTGTTCGTGCGTTCGTTCGTGCATGCGTGCGTGTGTGTGTGCGTGTGTGTGATTGCGTGCGTGCATGTGTGCGTGCGTGTGTGTGTGTGTGCGTGCGTGTGTGCGTGCGTGCGTGCGTGCGTGTGTGCGTGCGTGTGAGTGTGCATGCGTGTGTGTGTGAGGGCCTCCTTGTCTGTTTGTCTGTCTGTCTGTCTGTCTGTCTGTCTGTCTGTCTGTCTGTCTGTCTGTCTGTCTGTCTGTCTGTCTGTCTGTCTGTCTGTCTGTCTGTTTGTCTGTTTGTCTGTCTGTCTCTTAGCTTGCTGTCTGTCATTCCACAGTGTCAGTGTAGCAGTTAAATGTGCGTGCGTGAGAACGTCGCGGCCTTATGGACATGGCACGGGATGCTACCTGGGGCGAACGCCGCTGTATTGTTGCAAGCACAAGTTCCGGGTGGATCGATAGATGTCACCGGGTGCATACTCTGTCACCTATCGTTTGGCATGATTCTGGGGAAGGGGGTTGGGGTGATGAATATGGTATTCCCGAATAACCGTCTGAAATTTCAGTCGGGCATAGACCAAAGTGAAAAAGAATGTTGTTAAATGCTTTGTTGTTTGATTGCAGAGTTGTCTTTGCTGTCCAAAGAGATTGAGACAACGTATACTTTTGTAGTCGAGGATTGTATGACAGAAAGATTTCTTTGCTTCAGGTTTTTATGTTAGAAACATTTTATTTGTCGACACTATTCGTGTGGCTACTTGTCAAAACCTTTGCGTGTATGCGGATATATGTGTGTATGCATGAGTGTGCCTCAACACTGACTTATTTATTTTAGAAAGTATTATTTGATATCTATTTGGCTTTTGATTTTGAGTGGGTGGGTGGGGTGAGGGTGGTGGTGGAAAGGGTGGGGGGGTGGTGTTATGGGCAAAGGGAGAAGAGCATTGAAAGGTGGAGGTGTGTAAGCAAATAATGTGATGACGTGTTGATGTAATTGAAAACGGTAAATAAAGGTATGGCTTAAAGAATATTTGTAATATAATGACTATCTGCTTGGATTCATTTGGTGGTTGTTGCTTGTGATCGTTATGAATTTTTTTATAATTACTGTCGTCTCATGAACACGATCACAAAGAAAGATCTGCACTGCGTAGCCTGTCATTGTCAGCCTTGGATGTTCGGTGGCGTCACAGTCTCTCATGAGAGACGAGTGCAAGCGTCAACAGCATGCTGCACTCGGAGTCGCACAGGTGTTCTTTTCTCACAGTTCCAGCCCTGTTGCTTGCCACCCCGAATAAGCCCACCCCGACGCAACCCTGAAGTCCTCTCATATTTCGCACTCCCAGCCCTCTGGTCTCGACCCTTAGACCTCTTCCCCTCCCTTTCCCGTTCTGGGCGACAAACTCCGGCCACCATCCCAACCCAACCCTCCTCCCCAACCCCCACTTCCTCCCCTCCCCTCCCCCTCTCCTTCCTCCGTGCCCGACAAGCTGTGGGGTCTGTTCGGACACGCCCTTCATTGCCGAAACTGTCCTGCTCTGCCCCCTCCCCGCTCCCTTCTTCTCCACACCCGTGCCGTTCACCTCCATACCCAGGTTCACTCCCACCACCCTCCCTCATTTCTATTTTGTCTACGCTCCCATCCCCACTCCCGCCCTCGTGCTTTTCTTAGCCACCCCAACCCGCCTCCTACCCACCCAGCCATCCTACCCACCCAGCCATCATACAAGGTGGTTTGGCACGACAGCACGTTTCTGATCTTTTCGTCAGCAGTCCAGCTGTTTGCATCCCACCTTTCTCCCATGCCTCCATTTGTAGCCATGCCCACCCACACAATATCGCCACCCCCACACTTTACCTCGCGATGACTGCCCCCCCCCCCTCCTTCCTCTCCTCGTCCCAATCAATAGCACCTTCTGTTTGTTGCTGCAGACCATTTCACAGTGCGTAGAAAGTTCGTCATTGTCTGTTCGGTGTTTCTGCTAAATTGCATGCGTGCTTTTCCTGTGTGTACATGTATGTATCTAGTTTGGTGAGCGAGTCGCAGGATAGAAAATCAAATGGTCGCTTTGCATCAAAGAGTCAGTGAATGATGTTTCTAATGTTCTACAGGAAAATTAGTCGATGAATGTTTAGAGCCTTCACCAGATATTGTACGTCCACAAGATTCAAGACCTTGTATTCAAATTTACTTTTTTCATTCCTCCGTATGCTTTTGGTAATTTTATCCCCCTTTCTCTTTCTCTCTCTCTCTCTCTCTCTCTCTTCTCTCTCTCTCTCTCTCTCTCTCTCTCTCTCTCTCTCTCTCTCTCTCTCTCCCCCTCCCTCCCTCCCTTCCTCCCTCCCTCCCTCCCTCCCTCCCTTCCTCCCTCCCTCCCTCCCTCCCTCCCTTCCTCCCTCCCTCCCTCCCTCCCTCCCTCCCTCCCTCCCTCCCTCCTCCCTCCCTCCCTCCCTCCCTCCCTCCCTCCCTCCCTCCCTCCCTCCCTCCCTCCCTCCCTCCCTCCCTCCCTCCCTCCCCCCTCCCTCCCTCCCTCCCTCCCTCCCTCCCTCCCTCCCTCCCTCCCTCCCTCCCTCCCTCCCTCCCTCCCTCCCCATTTCCTTTGCTCTAGCACTCCTATCCTTGTTATTGGAGCCGCCGTTGCTTCCTTTCCACTTCAAAATTATCCTCCGTGCTCCTCTTGCTCCAGCTCATACTGATTTTGCTTCTCCAAGTTGCTGCGCCTCCTGCTCCTCTTTCTCTTGCTGCTGCCGCTCCCCCTCCTCCTGCTCCCCGTCCTGCTCTGTCTCCTGCTGTCCCTCTTCCCGCTCCTCTACCTTCTCCTCTTCCTGCTCTCCTTGCTCCTGCTCCTCCTGATCTTGCTTCTTTTGATCTTGTTCCTCCTGCTGCTCCGTCTCCTCCTCCTTCCTCCTCCACCTCCTTCCTCCTCCGCCTCCTTCTCCTCCCGCTCCCCATGCTCCCCCCCCCCCTCCACCTCCTCCTCCATCTCCTCCTCCCTCTCCTCCTCCCTCTCCTCCTCCTCCTCCTCCTCCTCCTCCTCCTCCTCCTCCTCCTCCTCCTCCTCCTCCTCCTCCCTCTTGCCTCCTCCTCCTCCCTTTTGCCTCCTCCTCCTCCCTCTTGCCTCCTCCTCCCCCTCCTCCCCCTCCCCCTCCTCCTCCCTCTCTCTCTCCCTTCCTCCTCCTCCTCCTCCTCCTCCTCCTCCTCCTCCTCCTCCTCCTTCTGCTCCCCCTCCTCCTCCTTATCCTCCCACTCCTCGTCCCGCTCCTCCTTCTCCTCCCGCTTCTCCTCCTTCTCCTCCCGCTCCTCCCGCTCCTCCTCCTCCTCCTCCTCCTCCTCCTCCTCCTCCTCCTCCTCCTCCTCCTCCTGACTCTGCACCTGGGCGATCTGTTTAGACAGAACGACTCCGCGTCGTTCCCTAGACCCTGTCGACTTTAGGCGTCTACTTGGCATCGCGCGGCTGGAACAAGGCGGGTTAGGGCCTTCAGGACCCCTTCGCCCGTATTTTTAGATCGTAGGTCAATTGACAAAACGTGTAGGAATTGAGAGAGCTTGCCGCAAGACGACATCGAATGTTGGGCGATCACTTCAGTCCTCGGCGTAATCCTCCACGCCGTGAAAGCCCACAGAGGCCGGGGCATACAAGGGCGGTGGTCTGTATCTGGTCGTTGAAGGCGAGGAGAAAAAGAGGCAGGGGTGGCGTCGGTTAGTGAGAAGTGAAGGAGGTGGAGTTGCGAGCGAAGAGCAGGTCGCTCTATGGTCCGCAGCCTCTTGAGCTCCATCGCACCTGGGCCGAGAGGAGGTGGAATAACACCGGCATTGCAAAGCCTTTGCCCGTCGCCATCCTTAACTCCGCCACCTCCAGCGAGGTCCCTCCCACCTCGCCCTCTCTCGCCACCACCCACGACGCCACCGCCCCTCCAGTGTAGGAACAGCCACCACCCCTCTGTGGATGGATGGATGGATGGATGGATGGATGGATGGAGGGAGGGAGGGAGGGAGGGAGGGAGAGTTTAGGAAGAAAGGGAGGGAGGGAGGAAGAAAGGGAGGGAGGGAGGGATGAACACATGGGCGGGTGGAAGATAGGGTGAATAGAAGATAGGATGGATAGAAGAACGGATGAATATGTCGATGAATGGATGGATGGATGGAAGAAAGAATAGACATAAATTGAAGATGGATGGGTCGATTGATGGCAGGATGGAAAAAAGAATAGACAGAAAGGAAGATGGACGGATGATGAGTGGATGCATGAATGGAAGGTAGGTTGAAGGGAGAGATGAAAGCATAGATGGACGGAAGGATACAAAGAAAGAAAAAAGGAAGGAAATAAGAACGATTGGTGGATGGAAGGAAGGAAGGAAGCATAGAAAAATGAAGGGAAGGAAGAACAGAAGACAGGATGGATGGATGGTCACAGTTCTGAAAATGTGGTCAATCCGCTCATGAGTTTATCGTCTCTTGTGATCACTGCAAATCATGAGTGTGGTCTCACTCAGCAGGTGAAAGTGCTGTCGCGAGAAGACGTGGTGTGATGAGGTGTGATGTGACGTGGTTTGATGTGATATTCTAATGTGATGTAACGTAATGTGAAGTAATGTGACGTGATGTGATGTGAAATGATGTGACGGGATGAGATGTGAAATGATGTGACGGGATGAGATGTGACGTGGTATAATGTGATTTAACGCGAGTAAAATGCCTATTTTATCGTGCTGAGCACAGCAGAAACGTCAGGCATATAGAAAAACAGCTGAGTGCGCTTGCACACTCATCCCTACGCACACACGTATATGTATGTACATGCTTAATGCGTACGTATGCGCACACGCAAACACGCACAGAAGCTCACATACACGCTTACACACACATACACACACAAACACACGCACACAAAACACACATACACACGCGCACATGTACAAACACACACAGGGGCACACTCACAGACGCGCGTGCACACACACACACACACACACACACACACACACACACACGCTTATACACACACGCTTATACACACATGCTTTCACACACACGCGCATACACACACGCTCACTCACACACAGACACACGCGCGCGCGCGCGCTCACACACACACACACATACACACTCACACACGCACACACACACACATGAACTGAAACCATCCTGACCACTTATTTTCTAAGACGTTTAGCAATATATACTAACAATGCACTGTCTAGCGATCCTTCCGCCATCCTGCCTCGTTCTATCTACCCGTATATGAATAGGAGTGTAGCATCGCATCTACTGCCTTTTCTGGGTGTTGAGCCCGGCACCCCGGGTACCATCTCTCAACATCTATGAACGTAAATTCCGCCAGCTCCCCCTATCTCAGTCTGCCTGTCTCGGCAAGAATAGGGATGCCTGCCTCAGTTCTAGCTTGCTTGATGAAAGATACGTCTTTGAAATTCGAGAGCTCCCTCCCTCCCTCTCTCCCCTTTCTCCTTCCCCCCCCCCTCTCTCTCTCTCTCTCTCTCTCTCTCTCTCTCTCTCTCTCTGGGTCTAAATCCTCTTTTTGCGTTGTTTATGTAGGCGTTGCACGCTCACTGCATTAGGAATAGCCTTTCGTAACCTATTGTAGAAATGTTTGTATCCGAAAACTGTCAATCGATCCGAAAAGTATGTACATATTTTAGAAACTGTCCTCTCAACCAAAAAAGTATGTATATATTTTAGACAGGGTGGACTGGAAGCTCCTGTAGGTACTTTTATAGTGTTTTGTTTTGACAAGTCATAGACGTAGAACCAGCGCTTACAGCCACACCGATGGGTAGATGCGTCATAGATGTTCACCTTGTACAACCCATTCACGTACATACAGAATTACGACACAGGGTTGCGGCAGGGATGGAATTGTCAAAATATATAAATATTAAGATGATTTGTTTATTAGTAGTTTTTACAGTTTTAAGAAACGAACTTGTTTCTACGAAGTAAAACGACAGAAATCACGCATGGAAAAAAAATCTGAAGAAACGATAGTTTTCCTTTATCTTTTGAATGTTTTTTAAATAGAAAGCACACGTTTGAAATCAATTCAAGATTTCCTCCACAATACTTCTTTACTAAACAATGCGAGTTGAGAAAATTTGGTGTGTGATACAACAGATGAAGTGCACGGAAATTTAAGGTAGAAGGAACTTTGAACTTGAACTTTGAACTTTGAACGCTAATTTGATAGGCCAGAAGCCCTTTCAAAGGAAACTGACATTTTGCACGGACAGTGCTTCTTCTCTTCGACTGAATATGCTTTGCAACAATGAGGCTAAATCTTTAATTATATATATATATATATATATATATATATATATATATATATATATATATATATATATATATATATATATATATATATATATATATGCTGAAGCCATTGAACAGGCAAGATTATGCATATCTGAGGGGTTAGTATGGTTTCCGAAATATTTTGTTCTCAGATCTTCAGGCACTGGACATTGCAACAGAATGTGTATTTCATCGTCCTCATCTTCTCCACAGCATGAACTTGTAAAGTCACGAATTTATTTCAATTTGTTCCTGTGAACATGGATAGTACTGCAGCCAAGTCTAAACTGGATATGTATATATTTTGGAAGTGTTGGATAAATGGAAGAAAAAAAATAACGATCAAACTCGAAAAGGACCGATTCGGAAAGAATTGAATAAATCGTCTCATAGGTCACTGGAAGTAAGACAAACGGTAGCTTTTATAAATTCCTTCTTACCTCTCGGTCTCTTCAGGTTGACATCAGCCAGATTGATGCTAGCTTTGTCTAACTGGAGATGCTAATCTTTCCTAAAGCCTTATATAATACACACGATAGAAAAGTCTTTCACTTATCGTCTCGTCTATAAACGAATAGTTCATTTAATTCCGCGCGTGACTTGTGAGGCAAGAAAATATAGATTGGGCTCGAAGACAAGACGGATGGAAGTAAGCTCTTGAATTGCACGTCGTCAATCTCTTCACGTGAACGTTTTGTTTTTTCCCTCTTAGAAAATGTCCACCTTTCAGGTTAAAGACTTTGATTCAGTGTTGACGCTGGCATGCAGACACAAAGCTGTTGCCGTGTTTAGTGGGCAGCAAAGTCACGCCAGAAATCAAAAGAGCATATACACGTCGATTTTTAAAAAAGCAATTCACTCTCACTCTGTTCTCTTTGCATCGCCGGTATTCATTAGGTACAGAGACTTGAAGACCGTTTCCGCTTCTGGCCGTCTGGTATGGATGCATCAAGACAGAACATAGATTTTATCTGAAAGATTTGTGGAGCTCGCTCTGACATCCGTGCCTTCAGACAGGTGGTTTCGGGGCCTGACCTGGTAAACAAAGTCTGCCAAGCACAGTGGCCTCGAGCATTGAGACCGAAATGAGTCCACGAGCACAGTGGCCTCGAGCGTTGGGACCGAAATGAGTCCACGAGCACTGGCAGTGACTGAATCTCAACCTCCATGTAGGCGCTCCTCTTGTACGTGTCACGAAATGTCTCAATAATGACGCATGGCATTGCTTCCACCAAGAAATCAGTAAGTTGAGTATTGCGTGACATTCCAGACATGCTGATGTATAGAAACTACTATAATGGTTTGTAAATTTCCTTTAAATTGATATATGCCGCGTAACAATATGATCTTTTGTTAGGGACTCATGGCCTGTCCAAGATGGCCAATGATCAAAAACTCTTTCCCTCCACTCTCCAAATCGAGCGTTAAAGAACAAGAGGATTTGTCCATGGTATTGTTTTCTGCCGCTTGTTGGTTGGACAACTTTTTAAGAATGTCATGTTTTGGTCAGTTAAGTCGGACTTTGAAATAACAACACAAAACAAATTCAACCATCCCAGTGCTCTCCCCTTGTGCCCTCATGACTTCCAAGCCAACCCGAAGCCTCCGCTGGGCTATTGAAAGCCTCTTTTCTAGGAGGTGTAGATGGTCTAGTAAGCTAAAGTGTTGAACTTTGCAGCGATGCGCTGTGCCGTGGTTTAATCCCAGGGGCGGGAGAGATGGGGAAAAAGTTATTAAAAAGAAACACAAAACAAGTTCAACCTTGTACATGTGCATAGGGTGGTGATCAAACTCCCCAACAGAGCTATTGTCCACAAATGGCCACTATGAGCCCTACTTCGATTCCTGTGTTGTATATTAAAGTCAAAGATATATAATGATTATTTCATGGTAGAGACACTCATGTGACGTTACGAAAATCAGACGCAGCAGATGACCACCTACGTCGTAATAAGTCAGAAATCCGCTCGAGTAATTTTGAGTCCGAGGTAACAAAGGATGTCGTAATAAGTCGGAAATCCGCTCGAGTAATTTTGAGTCCGAGGTAACAAAGGATGTCGTAATAAGTCGGAAATCCGCTCGAGTAATTTTGAGTCCGAGGTAACAAAGGATGTCGTAACAAGTCGGAAATCCGCTCGAGTAATTTTGAGTCCGAGGTAACAAAGGATGTCGTAATAAGTCGGAAATCCGCTCGAGTAATTTTGAGTCCGAGGTAACAAAGGATGTCGTAATAAGTCGGAAATCCGCTCGAGTAATTTTGAGTCCGAGGTAACAAAGGATGTCGTAATAAGTCGGAAATCCGCTCGAGTAATTTTGAGTCCGAGGTAACAAAGGATGTCGTAATAAGTCGGAAATCCGCTCGAGTAATTTTGAGTCCGAGGTAACAAAGGATTAGTGTCGGGTATCGAAGTAGACTCTTAAAAAAGTATTCTTAAAATATGTGCGTGCCTGTCATTACACAAAATATAGTTTATTTTTCAGCCTAGACTTGCTAAATAATTTTTTACAACTTTCTCTCTTCAAACTATTGATAGGGTACAGTCTAGAGGAGGCACGTTTTTTTCCTCCAAAAGTTGAATGCGAGGGACTTACCAGCCTGAAGGACAGGCACCACTGGTCAGAAATACATGAAGTTTTTGCCTTAGAAAACAGTATCGAAGATTTGTATAGATTCCGTGCATATCTCAAATGATAAAGTGATGATTCGTCGTTATCCATGGTGGGAGCGACACATTTCACTCGTCAACTATATTCCCTTCTTTTGGCTTCTTTAAAATCGACCCCCCTGTCTGTGTGTTGGAGGTGAGAATAGACCCACAGTGTCTCCCTAAGCGATTAGTAAGAGGTGAATAACTGGGACATCGTGACTTGACTTGCACTTACTCTAACAGCTCTAGTGTTTCTGTGGTCAATGATCTTACGTAGCCTACATAGGTTGATAGGTCATAAAACTCCATTCATCATCATCATCATCATCATCATCATCATCATCATCATCATCATCGTCGTCGTCGTCGTCGTCGTCGCCATTAGCATCATCTTTACCATTGTCATCACCGTCGTCGTCGTCGTCATCATCATCATCATCATCATCATCATCATCATCATCACCATTGTCCCCACCGTCGTCGTCATCATCATCATCATCATCATCATCATCATCATCATCATCATCATCATCATCACCACCACCACCACCACCATCACCACCACCACCGCCACCATCACCACCGCCACCATCACCACCACCACCATCACCACCACCACCATCAGCACCACCACCATCAGCACCACCACCACCACCATCATCATCAGCACCACCACCACCACCACCATCAGCACCACCACCACCACCATCATCATCAGCACCACCACCACCACCACCATCAGCACCACCACCACCACCATCATCATCAGCACCACCACCACCACCACCATCAGCACCACCACCACCACCACCACTATCATTTAAAGCGGGCGAGGAAAACAGTTTTCGCAATCCTCATCTCATCAAGTCAGTAACGCAGCCACCTCGAACTTAAACGTACAAACTTGTTGGAAGTATATTGATGTCATTCCCATCGCTTATTTCTCTTGTACCGATTTCATTAAGTCTCAAACGAGGGTCAATTTTTTTTCTTTCAAACATGGCGCTTTCTTGGTGTGAGACAGACCCGAAGCCGTGTACAAATTGCGCTGCTAAAAGGCGGAGGACTGGCTACACTTTGTACAGCGTTGCGATACATCACTTCGGATGTCGTCTAGGGTTGGGTGTCCTCGCCTCACCTTGTCACGAACCAAGGCTGGACAGGCGCGCTCTTGCCAGGGATGTTTTTGTAGGTGGGGCCGGTGTGTAGGAAACTCGGACCTGACGGAGGAGGCGGAGGCGGAGGGGCGCAGGAAAAAAGAAAAGAAAAGGAGGAGACAAGAGAGCAACGAGGGGAGGAATGTCGGGGGGAAATTTTTTTTTGAAATGGGACACCGCCGCCTCCATCGCCCCGCGAATGCTGGGACGACCTTAGGGGACTCTTTCTGTCGCTGATTATCACATTTGCAGGTTGAAGCCGGGCGCTCTAAGAGTGATTGTGACAGGGACCGCAAGCAAGGGTGGTCCTTCTCAAGCGTCAGCGCGAGGCCTCTGTGAACCGGCCTGTTCCTTTTCATGGGCGGCGGCAGATGCCTTTGAGTGGAAATATTCAGGCAGACGTGCGGAGCTCAGCCCAGGTGGGGCATGGGCTTTGTACTCTCGCCCTCACTCTCTACAGGAACATGGCTGGGCCCATTGGAAAGCAGGTGTGAGGAACATCTCTCTTTTTTGTAGACAGAGTCCAGCATTGTGATCGTCAGCAGGTATCGCCTCTGTGTGTGTGTGTGTGTGTGTGTGTGTGTGTGTGTGTGTGTGTGTGTGTGTGTAGTGTAGTGTAGTGTGCGAACTAGGTGGAGGGACAGACAGGCAGGCAGGCAGGCAGGCAGGCAGGCAGGCAGGCAATGCTAGCAGGCAGGTAGACAGAGACCGACCGACCGACAGATGAACATTCAGGCAGACAGACAAACAGACTGGCTGGCTGGCTGACAAGACAGATTGACAAGACTGACTGACAGGACAGAGAGACAAACAGACAAAAATTACAGACAAGCAGACAGACAGACGGACGGACCCACACGCACGCACGACCGCACGCACACGCACGCACGCACACACGCACGCGCACACACACACACACACACACACACACACACACACACACACACACACACAAAGAGTCAGACACGTGAGCAGTAAAGCAGGGAGAAGGCTAATATATCAGTGGGGGTAGGTGGATGGGTGAGAGGAGTGGATGGGTGGAATCAGTGATTGAGCGCGTGTATGGAGGGGGGGGGGGGGGGGGGGGGGGTTGAGTGAGTGAGTGCATCACTGATTGACTGACCGATTAAGAAAGAGATACAAAGCGAAGACATAGGAATTGGGGATGCGAGCTAGACAATACGGCGACTGGAATACGGACTGCAGGATGGATGGATGTTTAATTAGGGGTAGGGAGCGGGGCTGCGGACCACAGTGTGTCCGTGTGTGCGAGTGTGCGTGTGCGCGCGTGTGCATGTGTGCGTGCGTGAGTATGCGCGTGGGCGTGCATGTGTGGCTGCGCGCGTGTGTGTATGGGTGGTTGCGGTGCAAGCGTGTGTGTAGAACGGGATATTCACGTTAGCTATGAGTGACGATGACACGACAGTACGTCGTGCTTGCGTACTCAAATGCGGTGGCAGTGGAGGACGATGACTGCCCAGGAGGACAAGAAGGAACGGTGAATCCCAGTAAGTCAGGGGTACTCTCCATGTATTCATATCATAATCTGAAGTCTTCAGTTCAGCTCCCTCCATGCACCTCGAGGTACACCTGCAAGACAAATTTACATTGTAGTGTATTGTTTGTTCTGCATTGAATTGTACTGTGCTGTATTGTACTGTATTGTATTTATTGCTTTGTGTAATATGAAAAGAAAAGAAAGAAGCACGACGTGGTTATCGGAACTTTGTATTCATTTACCTCACGCGTTATCCACGTATCTTAAACACTGAATGAAGTGTATTTTGTGAGAGTATTTTAAGGGAGGATGGTGGTTGGGGAGGTGGGGGGTGGGGAGGTGGGAGATGGGGTGGGGAGGGGGGAGGTGGGGGAGGGGGATGGAGCTACCGGTGTTCCTTGGGTTGCTTGTTGGGAGACTTTGCAGGAGACTGGGAAACGGTTGCAACTGGAAGGCAATAACTTTTTTCTCTCCTTCTTTCTCTCTTTCTTCTCTCTCCCTTTCTTTCTTTTTCTTTGTAATTATGTCGCAGTTTTGTGGTCAAATGCACCGAATCCAATACCCCGTATTGCTTTTTGCGATGCAGTTGCTAGCTGATCGCCGCAGGCCTCCAAGCCTCGCCCTGCCGTAAAGAACGCAGTGGTCTTTCCCGACCTCCATGAGACGAGGGTCTCCTTTGGAGGGATGGCTGACTTTCATGATCCCGAGCGGTCGGTGGCGGCTTGAGGAGCCATCAAGGCGGTTTAAACCCAAACCTAAACAAGCAAACAGCGCGCGTGCCTCGCCTTCGCAGCCATCCGGTAACCAGGCACGCCACCCTGATCTTCTTTACCCCGACCTGTCAGAAGATTTCCCCAACAAAGGGGGATAATCCACCTCGTAGATGCGGAGCGAGATACCCGGCTATCAGCGGCAAGCCTCCTTGCATGATTGACCCCGTCCACCCCGAGGTCGGCAACTTGAGCCCCTCTACCCGAGGTGGGACAAGGGCGTCCCTGCTACTTGGAGAGGAACGGCGGGTGGGGTTGGGGGTTGAGGGGTGAAGTGGGCGAGGAGGAGGAGGAGGAGGAGGAGATGGTTAGTCGGGGTAGAGGTAAGGTGGGTGGGTTGGGGAAAGGAGAGGAAAAGGTCTGGGTCGTGATGCTGATGGAAGCATGAAGATGAAGGGTGTGTGTGTCGGTGCGGTGAGGGGGGGAGGGCATTGAATGATGGTGGCGGAAAGCAGAATGTAGCTAGAGATGAGAACGGACGGAAGCGGAGGGGAGGTTCAGGGAGGAGAGGGGGGGGGGGGGGGGGGGGGGGCGTGGGAGCATGGGAGGGAGTGTGGTTGAGATGGGAGTAAGAGAAGAGATTGTATTGCGGTGGAAGGCGCAACAGTGCCGGTGAGAATCGAATGTGGTTATGGAGGATGCAGATGTAGGATGTGAGTGGAAAAGGTATGATGGAGAAGAAGAAGGGTGGATGGTTAGGAAATGGAGGGTGGCGCTGACTGCAGAAACCATGGAAACTGGGGGGTTGGGGATAGCAGGCGGCGTGTGCGAGTATGAGTGGGGATTGGGTTGGACTGGGGTAGGGAATATGGATAAAGTGAGGGTGGACGATGGGGTGGATGGGGTGGCCGGGTCAACATTTTCATCGACCATTTCAAACAGCGATGATTTTCCAAACAGTGTAACATAAATCCTGACTACGAATGGTGATGGTAGCTCCACGTTTCAACGGATGATTGTTGAAGGGTCAGTTAAGCATCTAGCAATAATGAGAAGATACCTCAAACGGGTGGGGGGATTACAGAATTTTGAGGTAAAAGTTCTCATTTTAATTGGTCACTCCACATAATGTAGAAAATAATTTATGCTGCTGCAAATAGAGTGTTGCTGTCATTGATGACGAAGACTGCGACATTGACAAAAGTGAAGAGGAAGATTTTTTTAAATCAAAGATGATAAGATGCTACCATCGACAATGACTACAACGAGGAGGACGGGATTCGATGAAAGCGGGACGACGGCGAAGACGGCAATTTATTTTAAGAGGTCGAAGATGGCGGAGACGTCAACAAGGAGGAGGAGGAGGAGGAGGAGGAGGAGGAGGAGGAGGAGGAGGAGGAGGAGGAGGAGGAGGAGGAGGAGGAGGAGGAGGAGGAGGAGGAGGAGGAGGAGGACAGTTTGGCAATTGTTCAGTCTGTATTCATCAGTTTCAAAATGCCTTTGATTACAAAAAATGAGTGTTGAAAGTTTATTTTCCTCTTCTTTTTTTGGATGTTGAATTAAAAAACAACCGACGAAATCAAGAACATTTGCAGGAAACCTGTTTAACATGATGCAAGTTGCACTCGTTGTGTAGACTTCCATCCCTTTCCCATAATACTGACTCCTAGACCTTTCTTTGAAAATGCACACACTCAGCATGTATTTCGCAGTCGCAAATAAATCAAATACTCGCAGTTATGATATTTTGTCTTGACCATGCCGATAAATGGATATTTTATGTTGCTTGTATTTCAATGAATCTATTTTACGATGAATTTGCCCAGTTTTTACGTACATACAACACTGGTAGCCAAGTCAACATAGGACAGATATTAGTGCATTCCGTTACATCGCTCTTCACCATACTTCACTGTTTGCATAGTTAATTATTCTTTTACGTAGTATCTGTATATCAAAATTCTCGTTTGCATTTCCTACTGTCGAGAGGAGGCCATTATTGTTATATTTTCTTTAACATTTTTGCATGTGAGAAAATGCTAATATCAAAGTATTATGTGTGCTTCCTACCATCCGCCAGAGCGGCAGAGACAAGAGCAGCGGACGAAGATAGTCAAGGGCCTGCAAGTTTGCATAAGTCAGATTTCTGTCTGACGTAATCTCTCACACTGTGTTAAGGTATCCACGATTCCAGCTCTGAGAGTAAGAGATCCAGCTGAAGAGACAGAATACTCGAGTGGCAGCAAGCCAATGTCTTTTATCAGATCTATAATATACATGTATATCATCATTGTCGTCGTCGTCATCATCATATATTAGCATACCTACACAAACAGTTATGTACGTTACTCCTCCCACATAGTTAAAACATAACATCAATGGTTTCATGATAGCTGTTGGCACGTGAATTTTAAGTATGAGAATATACGTCATTGTTTTCTTCATATCAAAATACAGTTGTTGCCAATTTCACATTTCATACCAATGGATTCGGTGAGGAAGCAAAAAAAAGTTATCTAAAATTTTCTGATTTGATTAGAAGAAGCTGGAGGTTGACAGGTGAGAAAGACCGCAAGAACCAATAAGACATGCGAAAAACTTATATGTATCCCTTGGTCGTTGGTTTCGACGTAATGTTAATCTGTGATGCTTTCAAGTGATGGCTTCCGTAATACCAGACGATTTATTTTACGTAGGTTTTCGCTGGCTGTTCGTTCCCACATCAACACAGCGACACAAACACATGGGTCAGACCATTAGTGTTGAACCGGCATAGCCATATTTTCTCTCTTTCCGTCTTGTCGATGAATACGGCGTGAGAGAG
>JAWQFJ010001323.1:20000-37500 GCA_034096865.1 Theodoxus fluviatilis
CCATCGCCATCCTTAAAGAAAGGAGATGTTCTTTCTTTATGTCCCGTAGTGTTTAACTCTCGGTAACCAGAGAGGCAGCTGGAGATTCGACAGGGAGAACACCTGAAGCCTCAGGAGGTGTGCAGGGTCGAATGTTGGGTGTCGACAACTTGACAGGTGCAGAGTGTAACCTGTCGCTCACCTGTCGTCTGATGCAAAAAGCGATCCACTGCTAAAGGCTGTCGCACACGGCACGGGGTGGCAGAAACGCGCTCCCTCTTCTTCCTCCACGATACAGAAACATTTTTGCTTCACTGATGCAGTTGCAACGGTGTTCGAAGACGGGTGCAACTGGTCTGGAGGGGACAACTACACTGACGCCAGCCGTCACAATACTCGCGTCAGTCGGCAGTACTAGCGAAATCGACGTCGGTCCTTCCTTTTCCCACTGGGTGACGACGCCGGAGCAGGGGCCTTGCCACTGGCAGACTGGCAAAACTGCGTCCAATGAAACACTGCAAACTTAGAGCATGTTCTAGATAATGACACTCTTGAGATATTGCATACAAGAGACAATAACGTTTTCCTTTATACAACTGCTCGCATGATGAAAAAACATGCACCGTGGGTTCAGAGGATGCAGAAAACAGGTACCGGTATCTGTCTCAGCATGTCTGGTCAACAGGTCCTTGGGCGTTGCACTCACTCATCGAAGTCACGGCTTCTGGTGACACGTGGGTTGCCAGGGCAAAGGACGAGCTCTCCCCATCGGCACTTTCTCTGAATGGCGGTGACGATGCGGGCTGAGGTGGAAGTGGAAAGACTGGCTACAGGGCAGTGGAAAAGGTTCGTTGCGCTCTGAATCAGCGCGTTACAACGAACGTGTTGAAGTTGCGTCATAGGTGTGTGTGTGTGTGTGTGTGTGTGTGTGTGTGTGTTAGTGTGTATGTGTGTGTGTGTTTGCATGTTTTTATGTGCGTGCGCGTGTGCATAAGGGCGAATGTGTGTATTTCTAAATGTGAGCGTTGGTGCACGTGTGCACGCGCGCGCACCATGCGCGTGTGTGAGCGCGGAAGAGCTCGGTTTTGCACTCATGAGTGTTTTAATGCGTGCTTGTGTGCTCGTAAAGGCAAGCTTGCATAGTTGCAAACTAAATGTCGATTTGTGAAGGTCAAACCGCGAAAAAACTTGATAATCCAACAATCATGTTATAATTCATTGAGTCATCTCTGTATTGCATCCAACGAAATCTACCACGTATCTTATTGCTACTTTTATTACTATACAGTGTTAACGCAACTACTTATTTGCTTTTGCTCGTTTCAAAACCTTATTCAATCGGTGCGTCCTTGTGTGTCAATTTCCAAATAAATACATCTTATGCGAGAAAGAATAGCTATTTTTGCGATCTGTAATACTGTTGAATACGGGTAGGAGTTAAACGTCCTATCTGCTTGATTCTTTCCTGAAGCACGTACTTCGTGTCGGGTGACGGGTGAACTTAGTGCTGTTTGAGCACGCCTGGCCTCGCCAGGGCCATCATGTTTCAGCGACGTCTGAAGAGGCAGCAAACTCGCTGAGGCGGTCGTTGTAACCATCGGGCCAAAATACTACGCTTGTATTTCAAGGTGTTGAGGCCGAATTCACTAATGCATGCTCTCTCTGGATACAAATTTATCCCGGACATTAGCTCGTCCTGCCTGTCTTTGTTCAGCAGAAATGAGTTCCCGAACGGGAACTCCTCAGGCAATTTCCCCCATCGTGCCCCATGGTGCGTTATGGCCAATATGAATTCCGCTGACAGTGATTTGCACAGCGGGGTTGTTTCTCCGATGTTCCCCCGTTCATGCCTTGAGAAACCCAGACGTCTAGTGCATTTGACAACCAGCGCGCAGGTTTTATATATACATACATACATACATACATACACACATACACACACAAACACACACACACGTGTGTGTGTGTGTGTGTGTGTGTGTGTGTGTAATAACTCAAATTCAAAATGAGAAGAAAGGTTGATCAAAAAATGTGGGTGGGTGGTGGGTGGTATTTTAATCAACACTTTAAAAACCTTTGTTTCTGTCCTATTGGGTCCTTCGCATGAGGGGAGGAGCGGAATCCATTCCCGGTACTATTTACAGTTATATCTGGTTCCTACAACCTGGGTTTCATGTAAGAAAATGTCATGAGCTCATGTACCTGCTCCGCACAACAGAGATGAAAATTCAGTGAAATAAAAAATAGACCTTTTCATCCCTATCAGCCTTTGCTCTTGCGGCCACTTTGAAAAGAAATACTATCCTGTGGCAAATATGAAATACTGCGCGCTGGTTTTCAAAGACGCCGTACTCTGAGCACAGTGCACGAGGAAGTACCCCGAGGAGAGACGAGTAGCTTCCTGTCAGCATGCGGCCAAACGCCCGGTCCAGACCCCCAGCAAAGAGAATAATGGCACACAGTGTGGATGGGCACTTTGATGAGCCGCCATTTGTCATCCACTGTTGTCACTGCGTCATGGTTACCGGGGTGACTGTATGTCTGAAAATGTTTTCGCCGTTCGTGGATATATGTTGTTGTTATGAGTTATGTTTAGTATTTCTAAGCACTATCAAAATCGTAGCTGAATGAATGATCACTTTTCCACCTCGATATTTTCTGTCATGAGTATTGTAGTTATGCGCACGTGCGAATTTGTTAGAAATTTCATGTCATAAATGTGAGTTGCATGCGTGCTTTATGAATGTTCCTTCAGCACCTTGAGCGTCATGGGTATAAGATCCTACCGTATTTGAGGGGAAATGTCATGATAAATGTGGAGTGCGTGTAAGCGGCTTTGAATGGAAAATTTACAATCAACGACTTACACGATAGGACGTTGTTTTGCGTAGATATATAGAAACATTTCCCCGTATTAAAACTTACATCTTAAAAAGTTCAAGATTTTCTTTTCAAACTTTTATTTAAAGCAACGGTTTCAACGCAGACTTTCACTAAGTGTTTGCAGGTCAGTGTTCTCACTGTTTATGTTAACCGAAAAAGTATTGAATTATGTTTATTTATTCATTTGGTTGGTTGGTTGGTTGGTTGGTTGGTCGGTCGGTCGGTCGGTCGGTCGGTCGGTCGGTCGGTCGGTTGGTTGGTTGCTTGCTTGCTTGGTTAGTATTTGGTTGGTTGATTGGTTGGTTGGTTGGTTGGTTGGTTGATTGGTTGGTTGGTTGGTTGCTTGCTTGATTGCTTGCTTACTTGGTTAATGTGATTGGTTGATTGGTTGATTTGGTGGGTGGTTGTGTGGTTGGTTGGTTGGCTGCAAGGCTGGGTTGTTGGCTGCTTGCTTGGTTATTTGCTTGGTGGGTTTCGTTGGGTTGGTTTGTTAGTCGTTTGGTTGGAGTGAAACGAACGTATAAAATATATAGTCGCGAACTATCATCAATCGAGCAGCGCGAAAGAGCGGCAATGGAGGATGAGGAAGGGGGTCGATACAAGGAGAACGGAGAAGATAATCAATTGCTTATTTAAGCTTACTTTCACAGTGTCTTTACAAGTGCTTGCAAAAGCGGTTCGCTTCTGCTAAACAGAACTGAGCACTTTGTTACAACCAGATGTCTAAGCAATTCCTTCAAAGTGATGTTCAGTAGATTGTTACTATGGCTGGAGTCCACAGGCAAAGAAAACATTTCCAAGAAAGGCTCAGTGCCCTGGCTGAGGCGCTCGCCTGCCGTCGCTTGCAGCTGGCGGTGTTCGAAGCTGCGTGGATTCTAGAGTTGACTCCGCGGAGATGGAGTTCAACTCATTTGACCCCTCCTACCCAGAAGTAAAACGGGGTACCAGTGAAAACATGGATGACGCCTTGTAGTACAATTAACCCTCGTTTGCGGTCGTGAGCCATTATCGGGTTGGAACGCTCCCTTATCAAGTAGAAAAGCGTCCCCTCTGGGTGTCAATAGGTGACAATTCAAGATTGATCAAGTGACCCATTGATCAGGGTAAGCGTAAGGCGGTTTAAGATACAGAAAGTCTCTGGAACATATTGTTACATCGTCCATTGTACATTTCTATGTCAGGTTGGGAACAGCACAGGACAGCAAGCAAGATAGTGTTTCTTTTTCCAGACTCCTGCGGGTTGGAGGTAAAATATGATCCACCGCATCTCCCTGCCCGATTTGTAAAAGACATATAACTAGGAATATCGAGACTTGCCTTGTTTCCACTCTACCGGCCCGAGTAATTTTGTAGTCAGTGGCCTTGCGCAGCCTATGAAGGCTGATGAGCGGTGAAAACGTATCCATTCATTTAAAATCATTCATTTATTTTTTTTATAACTGCAAAGAATCCCGATTACTCTTTCTGATGACAATAATCAGCATTGCTCAGAAAGATTAGGATAGGAAGCATCACTTTTTTAGAGGACAGGAATCATTACGAAAGCAGAAATAAATCATTGGATGACAGGCAAATTCAATCCCACTGTTTACGCGTCTCTCCATGCCCTCGACATGGTTGGGCTTCTCCAAGTAAAATTTGCTCGCTGTTCCTGTTGATCCTTGCACCCTTCGTCGTCGTCGTTCTTATATCCTTTGCCCCCACCCCCTGTCCCCCACCCCCTGTCCCCCACCCTCTGTCCCCCCCACCCCATCCTCATCTTGCTCATTTCTTTTCCATCGCAGCCTTGTCCAGCCTTCCACCATGATTAATGGCATTTTGTGTGTATCACTATCAGCCAGGCATTACCACATTCCACGCTCTTTTTCGCCACGGAAGACCTCGTCATGTTCGCTGTAAGCCCACACTTGCATTGTCCCACGGACGTTCCTCCAATGTCGAGCCATTGACACGGGCGCGGGCGGGGTAACTCCGAACTCACAGCAAAAACTTCAAGGTGAATTCGCGTCAACTCGGGCTTGAAAATTGCCGAGCCGGTGGCGGTGGAGTCTTATAGTATGACACCAAAAGCCTCGCTATCAGAGGGGTCACAATGGCATTAAAATTTACAACATATCATGAGCGTGTCCCACCCTTTACAGGCAATGGCGATGGCGTGGAAAGAATTTGCGGGCACCATTTGAGTTCACGGTGGATTAATCCGTCATAATCGGTGCTCGAGAGGCAGGACCGCGCCTCACAGGTGTGCGAGGAAAGGAACGCGGTAGGACGCATTGAAAGAACCCGACAACTTTGCGTGCCCACGAGTCTGCCAGTGGGGTACTCGTGGGTGTTTTTCGGTGGCCCAGGCGAGCCTTTCGTTTGCAGACAGTAGCACCTCGAATGTTTGGGTTTCAACTCGGTTGAGATCTAGCTTCCCTCTCTTGGTGGCCCACAGAGAGCTGTCGACACTGCTGGACTGTACACATCCACAACAAGTAACTCAGTGGGCATATTTATTACGCGGCCCACACGGGCTGACAGCCTGCAAACGCCAGCAGTTCGTCAAGTTCTGTTTATTTGGACCGCGTTATTCGTTGATTGTCTCGGAAAGGTTGTATTCAGTATTAATTTAAACCCAGAATTATACACTTATCCGCAGCCTGTCCTTTGGAGTGGCCACATCATCAATTGAGGTCAAGAAGAACTTGTGAAATTGCTTCCAAATATTCGAAAGCAGCACCGCTTGTGAATATGTTCTCTTTGACGGCCTGGACAAGAGAGTTGCCAGTATCCGACCGGACGGCAGCACTGTGCATCGGTAGCTTGTCTTTGGTATGTCCAGTGGTCCTTGCGTGGTCTAGAGGACCCGTGGCCTACCGAGCGGGGAGCGCTGTGGATTCGGGCGTACAGAGCTCCTCCAGCAGTGGCTTGCAGTTAAGGGGGGCTTGGTTTGAAGCTGCGTGGGTTCCAGACTTGCACTGATCATAAAGCAAAACGCTTAATCCACGTAACCTCTCCCACACATAGGGGAAAACTGAGCGCCTGTAGGAGAAGAAGCAAAGACTATTCTATATAATCTTTGGAAGAAGTGAAACAAGTGCGAGGAGTACGTGTTCTGCCCGGCTTCATGCTACTTTGTGAGCTGAGATGGAGTGATAGCGTGACTTACTGAACTAACGGTGCGAGTGTGCTGTTTAAATTGAAGATTTCAGCTGAGAAATAAATTGACTAATTTAAGCATTTTAACGACGGTAGTGATACCACGGCATCATTGGTTATCTACAGTTTGCGTCTCACATAACACAAGTGTGCTGTTCTATAGGAACACAATATGGATGACCAGGAAACAGTACAACGACACTGTGGGTCTATGTGTTGTCTGCGTGATTTTCACCTCCTTCATGTTCGGGCACTGGTTTTTATGTCATTATGTCTTCTGAATAGACCATTTTAATCATGGACAAAGTTCGAAAGAACGATGTCCGAGTTGCAAAACTTGGAACAAAAATCAAAGAAAAACACAAACGACGTGAAACGTGAGCGGGAAGGTGGGGGGTGGGGGGTGGGGTGTAAAAAGGTGGCTGTGGGGAGGGAGGAGTGGGTGGTTTCGGTGGGAGAGGTGGAGAAAAAGGAGACAGAGTGGAGATAATGGAGTGAAACTGAGAGACCGCTCCGCGTGCAAAGCCACGGGTTTGGCCGACTCCATTAATGGTCCGTGGCAACTCTGCCACCCATACAGAAGTCAAATGTGGCGTGTGCTTCTTTGTTGAGCCAAGCCCTTCTCTCTCTCTCTCTCTCTCTCTCTCTCTCTCTCTCTCTCTCTCTCTCTCTCTCTGTCCGTCCGTCCGTCTCTCTCTCTCTCTCTCTCTCTCTCTCTCTCTCTCTCTCTCTCTCCCTCTCTCTCTCTCCCTCTCTCTCTCTCTCTCTCTCTCTCTCTCTCTCTCTCTCTCTCTCTCCTTTTATTTCCTCCTCTATCCGAAGGCTGACACCCGAACAGTCAATTCCTTCGCTGCAGGAAGCCCAGAGCGAACGTCTTGATACACCTGTGCCTGTGACGATGGGAGTGTCTTTTGTCTGTCCCCTGCCTCTGGTATGCACAACGTTTCCTATCCCCAACTGCATGGATGACACGTCAGTTTCCTTCCGAGGCCCCCCTGTGGATTGAGGATGAGAGTAGGCCCGCCGTGTCTGCAAGTGCGATTCGTGAAAAAACTGGACTACTGGTGACTAGGAGTCCTGACTCGCTTCAATTCCTGCCGATACCACTGATTTGGGAAATCAGTTGCCTTACATAGTCTATGAGTTCGTCCTGCTATTTATCCTTCTCTGTCCACAGGGGGGCACACTTCTGTATTCCTTCTGTATCCCCACCGTCATCTACCTACATGCATGCCTCATGAAATGGAAATTCATTTAAACACGAGGTTTTCAGCAGCAGCCTGTTCGCTCATCAGAAAATGGGGAAAATGAGAAAATGGAAGAGAGCTGATTCAATCTTCATGAACTTTGAATCTAGACCTCTGAACTCGACATTCTGCGAGCGTGACTTCGACGTGAAACAACGCGTTTCACAATGTGGTTTTGGTGTTTTCTTGCGGTATCACTGCTTCTTTATGGACGCTGTGACGCGTTCCGGAGCTTGGCGTCCACAGCGAATGTGACCGTGCATGAACAAACAAGGCCTGAGTACGAAAAACAGTGTTCGAGAAAACGCTGAGCAAAAATATCAGCACACTCAGTAACGTATATATTTTCCTCATAGTTTATATTTACGTCACTGTAATTATTTTTATGTATTTAATCTATGAACATGAATATGCATGAGTAAATTAATAATTGTGATTGAAATATTTCATTTTGTCATTTTTCGTAATTTAGTCTGGTTGTCTAATGGACGGTCATAGGATTTATCGAGCATCGACTGATTTGTAGCGATTTGCACTGTGTATGCACACGAATACATTCGTACAAGCGCATGTGTACATCTGTGCGGGTGTGCATGTTGCAGGAATGCGTGTATGTATTTGTGTGTGGGTGTGTGCGGCTTTTTAAAATATGTGTGTGTGTGTGTGTGTGTGTGTGTGTGTGTGTGTGTGTGTGTGTGTGTGAGTGTGCGTGTGTGTGTGTGTGTGAATGGAATTGTACGCTTGTTTGTATGTATATGTATATTCGTGTGTGAGTGTGTGCGCGCGCGCGTGCTTGCGTGTATGTTTGTATATATGTGTACGTGTATGTGAGCGTGCGTAATATCGTGCGCACTGGGGATGACAACACTGGAAAACAAAACATATAGGTATTCTATCATTGTTGTATGCTCTGCCTCGAAAATGCATGCTTTTACTGACAAACACAACATTTACTTTTCGGCTGTTTTCATGAGATGCACACGCTTGCTATACTTTTGCTTGTGAAAACAATTACCTTTGGCTGCTCCTTTTTTCCAGATACAATTCACCAAATGCATTTTTTCTACAACGTCTCGCATCTTCGGGAGACCAACGAGAAGGTTTTGGAGGCGGAGTTTCATATATTCAAAATGAGACCTCGACCAGGGGACGACTATATCGGCCCGTCCACTCACCTGATAGAGGTAGGTTGCCTTCGCTTTTGTACACTTGCTGTGACCGGGCCATCGAAACTGAGGCGGTTTGGTGCTGTTGTTGCTGCTGTTGCTGCTGCCACTGCTGCTGCTGCTGCTGTTGCTGTTGCTGCCCTAATCGACTCGGTTGCGAAACCTGAACGGCATTGTAGGTGAAATGTAGCTCTACGCAGACCTCTGAATAGAGACTGGAACGCGCCCCAGGTTAGAGTAAGTGAACATCAGTCTCAGTATTCCTATTCCCTTTTACGAATCGCATAGGAATGCGCACAAGGAAAATAGTTGCTTCGATACTTCGACACAGTAGGATCTGCACCGATGTGGGTCACATGAGCGGCTCTGAGAGTATACTCGAATCAGAAAGCTGAACATCACTGCTAGTGCTTTAATGAGTGTTATGTTTTAAATCCAACGATGGATATGTTTTCTTTACGTCTGCAAGAGCGACTTGTAATCTTTACTGTTGAAAACAAACAGGACAGAACACAACGTAAACAAAAAATCTGCGTCTGATTGCGCAGCATCCCATCTCATCATCCAGATTCGGTCTTCTTTAGTCGCACAACAGTCGGTTTTGTATGTGGTGGAAGTGTAAATAGGATACTCTCAGTGGTGGAAATGTAAATAGGATAGGCCTACGCTCATCTGTGCGCACGGTGCATTGTCAATAGCCTTCGAAGGAATTGTTTTAGCTTGCAGCTGATGAAAGTATCCATTCTCTGTAAACTTGGGTGGGACACATGAAAAGCCGTGCTATCAATAATGACCGCAAGGTACACACGTATTCAAAAAGATATGTATCACCAACCACTGCAGATGTCATATTAATGTTAGTACCACTTTGATGGGATTCATTGCACTGTGTGATGATGTTACACTATGAAAACACCCAAGGAAAATGGACCGTGGCCCATTTATACATGGTCGATTTGAGCTACGGTCAAAATTAAATGTCGGGCATTTACGTCATTGATGCAAGGATTTTCATTACTGTTGCACCACAAATCAACCATCCCTGTGCTGCTGCAAGGAAATGTCCGAATATTAGCATCAAGCAAGCTGAAAGGTGCCCGTAAAGCACAAACCCCATCCAGCACTGACGGAAGGGGGAAAACTACTGTTTTCGAACGTCCTTTTCTCCCTCTCCAAAGAAGTAAATGCTTCCGGTTTTGCGTCCTATGAGAGCTTGTCATCGTATCAAGGAGAAAGTGTGACCGTGCTTGAGAAACAATACAGTTTTTGAGCATACGCTGAGAAAAGTCAGCAGTGCGATTTGCTTCGTCATTGCTTTCCTGAACTGTACTGTAACACATTTTTAGATTTCCAAAAGAAACATGCTGGTTTCTCTAGAATTTGCATGAATGAATTAATGATATTGTGGTTGAAATAGCTCATGTTGTCATTTTTCACACTTAGCCTTGTTTCATCAGGCACAGTCAGAGTTATAGAGGTTTTTGCCTCAACTGAGACCGACTCTCAATAAGTGGCTAAATTTGACCGGACCGACGAGTGATTCTTGTGGAGAGGTTTCCCAGCACTCTGACGTCATTTTATCTAAACATCGAATTGTATCGGCTAGTTTCTTCAACAGCCTGTAATTCCAACGGCCGTCATTCGGAGTATTTAACGGTTTTCATCATTGAAATAAGCAACATCTAAAACATCTCTAGAATAAATTTCTAATCGACGAAAGTGGACATAAAATCGAAAATGTCACTACCGGTTACATGTCATAGAGTTTGGCTTAAAACAAATATCATAGACTGACAGAGTTTGCCCTCTCTGACCCTCCGCTCTTCCTTTTCATACTCACGCTGTCATTCTTCGTCATCGTCTTCCCCATCCTCGTTGTCGTCCACGTCCTTCATATCATTGTCTGCCTGCTACTGCAATGTTTTCCTCCTCCTCCTCCTCCTCCTCCTCCTCCTCCTCCTCCTCCTCCTCCTCCTCCTCCTCCTCCTCCTCCTCCTCCTCCTCCTCCTCCTCCTCCTCCTCCTCCATTCTTCCTTCTACATTCCCCCTTCTACATTCCTCCTTCTACATTCCTCCTTCTACATTCTCCCTCCTACATTCCTCCTCCTCCTACATTCCTCCTTCTACATTCCTCCTTCTACATTCCTCCTCCTACATTCCTCCTCCTACATTCCTCCTCCTCCCTCTACATCCCTCCTCCTCCTTCTACATTCCTCCTTCTACATTCCCCCTCCTACATTCCTCCTCCTCCTCCTACATTCCTCCCTTTACATTCCTCCTTCTACATTCCTCCTTCTACATTCCTCCTTCTACATTCCTCCTCCTACATTCCTCCTCCTCCTCCTCCCTCTACATTCCTCCTCCTCCTCCCTCTACATTGTTTCTCCTTCTCCTACTTCTACTGTCCTGCTTCTCCAACCCTACCATCTCCAACTCCTGCTCTCAAACTAAGTTTATAACGATGTATGTAGAGGTGCTCATGTATACATACACGGTGCGTTTATCTACTGTTTCTGTTTAACTGAATACTTTGACGTATTTGACCTCATGAAACAAGGTTCTGGAGAGGTCTTCCAGAAAAAGTTTCGTGATAAACCCCAAACCATATTCAGAACCAAATGAAATACATTTCTTCTCTATGTTGTATACTGTAGGGTTGTTGTTTGACTTTTGATATGCTGTGCTGTACGGTGCCCAGTCGTGGTGTGCTGTGGGTCTGTACTGTACTCCACTGAGTTGTGCTGAGTTTAGGTGTGTCGTGTTGTGCTGTGCTCTACAGTGGTGTGCTGTGGGTCTGTACTGTACTCCACTGAGTTGTGTTGAGTTTAGGTGTGTCGTGCTGTGCTGTGCTCTACAGTGGTGTGCTGTGGGTCTGTACTGTACTCCACTGAGCTGTGTTGAGTTTAGGTGTGTCGTGTTGTGCTGTGCTCTACAGTGGGGTGCTGTGGGTCTGTACTGTACTCCACTGAGTTGTGTTGAGTTTAGGTGTGTCGTGTTGTGCTGTGCTCTACAGTGGTGTGCTGTGGGTCTGTACTGTACTCCACTGAGCTGTGCTGAGTTTAGGTGTGTCGTGTTGTGCTGTGCTCTACAGTGGGGTGCTGTGGGTCTGTACTGTACTCCACTGAGTTGTGCTGAGTTTAGGTGTGTCGTGTTGTGCTGTGCTCTACAGTGGTGTGCTGTGGGTCTGTACTGTACTCCACTGAGTTGTGTTGAGTTTAGGTGTGTCGTGTTGTGCTGTGCTCTACAGTGGTGTGCTGTGGGTCTGTACTGTACTCCACTGAGTTGTGTTGAGTTTAGGTGTGTCGTGTTGTGCTGTGCTCTACAGTGGGGTGCTGTGGGTCTGTACTGTACTCCACTGAGTTGTGTTGAGTTTAGGTGTGTCGTGTTGTGCTGTGCTCTACAGTGGGGTGCTGTGGGTCTGTACTGTACTCCACTGAGTTGTGTTGAGTTTAGGTGTGTCGTGTTGTGCTGTGCTCTACAGTGGTGTGCTGTGGGTCTGTACTGTACTCCACTGAGCTGTGTTGAGTTTAGGTGTGTCGTGCTGTGCTGTGCTCTACAGTGGGGTGCTGTAGTTCGTTATGTTACGCCGTGGCTCTGTCGTGCTGTGTTAAATTGTTCTGTGCTAGTCTGTGATGTACTGCGGTATGTTGTGTCGAGTTATGTCGTGTTATGCTGTGCTAAGCCGTGTTGTGTCATGCTCCGGTGTCCTGTGTTGAGTTGTGCCGTGTTAGTTTGTGCTGTGCCATGTCTTGTTGTGTTTGCATCTTGTCATATCGTTTCCTGTCGTGTTGTGCTTCTGTCGTGTCAGGTTCTTCGTGGCGTTATTGTATTATGTTGTGTTGTTTGTGTAGTGCTGTGTCATGTCATGTCATATTGTGTTTGAGTTGTATTTCGCTCGTGTCGAGTGGTGCTGCGCTCTGTTGTGTTCTGACATGTTGTGATGGGCCGTGTTTTATTCGTTGTCGTGTCGCACTGTGCAGCGTTGTGCCTTAGCGTCCTCATTGAGACTGGCATGTTTACTCGTCATTTTTTTTCTGGTCACAGATGAAAGTCTACCAGGTGACAGACACCAGCGACGTCTTTTCCACATCGGGCGCTATTTTGCTGGACGCCAGACGAATCAGCGCTTATGGCCATGGGTGGCAGGTGTTCAGGGTGGCCGCAGCTGTCCATGCCTGGCTCAACAGCACAACCCCTAACCTGGGTAAACCGCGTGTCTTTTTTCATTGCAAAATGTCTAGTCAAGAAATTGCATCACAATCGTTTGTAGAGCAGTGACATTGCTCAAAAGCTGCGTTAATTGTGTGCTCTTTTCATTAGAAACAGCGTCATTACAAAACGCAAAACTTACATCGCTGATAGCTCGATAGTGTTTCACACATTCCGCATGAACAGCCAGATATTTATGTGTGGAAAGAGTCGACACCAGAACAGATCTCAAAGCAACTTCTTGCGAAAGATAGCTCGAAATGTGAAAGATGTTTTGTGATTTGATACCCAATTGGCAGGGGTGTGTGGGGTACAATCATAGAAAGAGGTGGAGAACAAGGATGAGGAGGGGGAAGGAGGAAATAAGACAGGAATGAGAAATAGATAGAAGGAAGGAAGAAAGGAAGGAAAGAAGGAAGGAAGGAAAGGAGGACGGAAAGAAAGAAGGAAGGAAAGAAGGAAGGAAAGAAGGAAGGAAGGAAAGAAGGAAGGAAGGAAGGTCGAAGGAGGAGGAGGAAGGAAGAGAGGAGGAGGAGGAGGAGGAGGAGGAGGAGGAGGAGGGAGGAGGAGGAGGAGGAGGAGGAAGGTTAGAGAAGGAGGAGGAAGGTTAGAGGAGGAGGAAGAGAAAGGTTAAAGGAGGAGGAAGAGAAAGGTTAGAGGAGAAGAAGAAGAAGAAGAAGAAGAAGAAGAAGAAGAAGAAGAAGAAGAAGAAGGAGGAGGAGGAGGAGGAGGAGGAGGAGGAGGAGGAGGAGGACGAGGACGAGGAGGAGGACGAGGAGGAGGAGGAGGAGGACGATGATGATGATGAGGAGGAGGAGGAGGAGGAGGAGGAGGATTAGAGGAAGAGTAGGAGGAGGAGGAGGAGGAGGAGGAGGAGGAGGAGGAGGAGGAGGAGGAGGAGGAGGGAGGAGGAGGAGGAAGAGGAGGAAGAGGAGGAAAGTTAGAGGAGGAGGAGGAAAGTTAGAGGAGGAGGAGGAAAGTTAGAGGAGGAGGAGAGGAGGTTAGAGAAGAAGGAGTAAGGTTAGAGGAGGAGGAGGAGAAGGAGGAGGAGGAGGAGGAGGAGGAGGAGGAGGAGGAGGAGGAGGAGGAGGAGGAGGAGGGAGGAGGGAGGAGGAGGAGGAGGAGGGAACGACGCCAAGGAGGAGGGAACGACGCCAAGGAGGAGAGAGAGGGCGAGGAAGAGAGCGGCAAGAAGGAGGTTGCATGGGTGGTTAATATAGAGAAGGAGAAGAAGTGTGGAGGGGGGGGGGGGAGAAGATGAAGAGAAGGAATGACTAGAAGAAGGAGAAGGGCGATAAGGAGAATGAGGGAGACAAGGAAGACGGTAACAAGGAGGATCAGGAGGAGGACAAAAACATATACAATGAAGAGAACGAGGACGAGGGGTAGCGGAGGTAAAAGAGCAGGAACAGAATACGTGGGGGAAGAAGCGGAAAAGCATGAATTGAATGAGATCAGGAAAAGCAGGAGGAGGGAACTGTCGGAGAAGGTTTTTTTAATTGTACTGTACGGTTTTTCAGGATTTCTGGTCACAACGACTTCCTTACAAGGTCATCACGTCAACGGAAGTTTCATCCGATTCGCTCAGCGCTCCGAGCATCACGACAGCAAACAGCCCATCCTCGTTGTCTTTACGGACGATGGACAACCGCATCATTCCAAATACATCTCTCCTGAAGACGACGGTAAGATCCTCAGACGCATGGACGACAGGTTGCAGGCCCATCTACCAAAGCAGTCTAACACACTGAATTCTGAATCAGTGCGACCGTCTGCTTTGTGTCATAATAACACAACAAGGATGGTTGGCTGGCTGGAACCTATCACCCTTGTGGGCTCTCTAAGGCCTCAACTTCTGTATATCAAAATAATGTTTTACAAACATAAAAGCTTAAGCATGTGAAGATAAAAGGTCAACCCAAGAAAGATTAAGTGTACAAAAAAAAGCAGCAGCGAGACAAGACAATCTGTGTGACAATCAATTCTGTAAAAGTGGAGAAGTGTGAAAGCTGCGTTTCTCTTTCAGTAAGTTTGTGAAGACGTCAGCGCTATCACAATATATCAATAAGCTGTTATACTGGTCAAGAACTTTGTATTAAAAAAACAAACAAGAAGATCGATGTGTCTACGATTTGTTTTCAAGGACACACAGCTATAATTTGTATCGCACGGATGGAAAATTGCAGTCATCTCGAGAAGTGAAGGAACGTTATTCAATCACCTTATACATTTGTCGACTGGTCGAGCCAATACCACACATCCCGATCTAAAACATCATTCATTCAGTAGCGTGGTAGGTCGTTCGCTTGTGGTCAATATATTCTTGCAGAGGCAGTAGCATGGTTTTCTGGGCATTTGGCGATGTTAACATCAGAATCTACGTTTATTTAGGTCAATGCGCGTAATTTTATCGACCTAGAGAGCAAATGCATATCAACTTACCCCCAACCCCCTACCTCCGATTCATCTCCCATCTCCTACCCCCTACCCATTCCCCGATCTTCCTCTCCACTCAGAAGAACCGTAGTGAATGATTTCCAGAAAATGTATTTAAAATTGAGCTTCGCTACGATTGAAAGCTGAGACTCATAAGTCTAAAAATGTAAACACGAGCGCACCAATCACGTGCACGCTACCCGAAGTCGAAAATCTTTCTGGACTCGGTGGACGTTCTTTGCCAGCAATGGCGCCAAGCTCTATTGCACATCGAGTGTTCAAAGCTGCAAGCCTGTTTTACGCGGAGTTGCAGAGTGAGCGGATGAACGTGACTGGGATGAAGCGTATTTTAAAAAGATTTTGTTAGCTCCAGATCATGACAGGCCTTTTAACTCTAGTCATGAAAGGAGGTTTACGCTTCACCTTCCATAGCTCACGTTTAGAAGCACAGAAAATTCTCTCTCTCTCTCTGTCTCTCTCTCTCTCTCTTTGTCTCTCTCTGTCTCTCTCTGTCTCTCTCTGTCTCTCTCTCTCTCTCTCTCTCTCTCTCTCTCTCTCTCTCTCTGAGCCGACAGTTGTCAAAGGCATCTACTAAAATCTTTGTCATTGTTGATCATATTCTTCATATTACCGACTGTTGTACATAGATTAGCTATTGTTTATTTTTTCTTATCTATCCATGTTTTCATTTCTTTATGAGCAAGAACAGTTTGTAAGATAGGCAGAAATGCATAAAATTTCATCCTTGATAAATAAAGAATCAATCAATCAATCTCTCTCTTTCTCTCTCTCTTCGTCTGTCTGTATGTCTGCCTGCCCGCCCGCCCGCTCGTCCCTCCGTCCGTCCGTCCGTCCGTCCGTCCGACCGTCCGTCCGTCCGTCCGTCCGTCCGTCTGTCCGTCCGTCCGTCCGTCCGTCCGACTGTCCGTCCGTCCGTCTGTCCGTCTGTCTGAGTCTCTCTCTCTCTCTCTCTCTCTCTCTCTCTCTCTCTCTCTCTCTCTCTTCGTCTGTCTGTATATATGTCTGCCTGCCTGCCTGCCCGCCCGCCCGCCCGCCCGCCCGTCCGTTCGTCCGTCTGTCCGTCCGTCTGTCCGTCTGGATGTCTGAGTCTCTCTCTCTCTCTCTCTCTCTCTCTCTCTCTCTCTCTCTCTCTCTCTCTCTCTCTCTCTCTCTCCTTCAAGAAAAGTACATGCTGCACTGACAGTTTACTGGTTTTTAACTCAGTTTGCGTAACTTTACCTATTTTTAAAAAATCAACAAAACTGCAATGTTGCTGCAATCCTTTTCCGCTGAGTGTAATAGACCTTTTGCACATTCCCCAAACGCATATAAAATGACCCTTGCGATTGGACAATTGAATGCTGCTGGAGTTACCTTTCTTGCTAAAACCGGAAGTAGGGGGACAGATTAAATCTGAAGCCTATAGTATATATCTAACAGTTCAGGGAAGGCGGAGAAGAATGGAAACCTGGTTAACAAAGATAGTGGATAACGAGTGGTCAAAATCTTTGGCATCTCTGCCAAAGGGATCGACTGCTGCAAGAGAAACTGTAGCCGCAGTGCTAAATCGTATTTTTAAAAGTATTAAAGCTAAAAATATGGGGTTTGATTTGTTGGAAAGTGACGGCGGGAGCGAATGAACTTGCCATTGCAGGATCTTTTGACCAGTAATCAGTTAGATGGGGTTTATGCACCACTCCCATGTGGATCAGGATCGCGAGAAAGCGGCTAATCTCCTCATCTGACACACGTGTCCAAGTGGTGTACATGGATCGATTTGAGAGGACACACCCACTTGCTCTTTTCTCCTGTATCCCTGAGGTAGCGTACCTGTTGGTTTCTACCCTCATCAATTTGATAATTTCTCTATTGATGGAAACTTTGTAGAAGTCAACAGGGTCAGCATCATCCTCCATGTCTAACTTCAAACCCGTCGCTGCTATCAAAGGGAACGTTGACAGGGTAATGGTGAAGATTTTTCACCCAGTCATACATGTACTCTTCCTCTTCACTGTCATCCGGTCGAAACAAGATGTCACCGCGCATGCTCAGAACAGGCAAAAGACTTCCATCATTTGGCAGCTGATCGTTGAGCTTCTGCGGTATGCTGAAAGGACGCCTGGGTGCAGTCTCTGAACGCAGGCGACGATTTGGCAGCAATCAGAGCGATGTAGGTGTTGGTGTTAGAAGCGTTTACGCTTTGCTGGCGTCGATGATTTAGCGTGGCGGGCACCTTTACGTCGTTGGGGAAGCGTGTCGGATTAGAACGTGTCGATATTTCTGCTGCTTTGGGACGCCGATGAGGGGAACATTTAATGGTTGCGCCCTTTGCAAGCGCCGCGCGATGGCGATGATGTGAATGTTGGCGTCGACAACATACACTGCCATTAGACTGTGACCTACGGGCATTCGGTTTTCCTCCCTCGCTGCGTTTGCAGG
>JAWQFJ010001323.1:52500-55000 GCA_034096865.1 Theodoxus fluviatilis
TATGCTCCACCCAGTTAAGATTATGTGAAAAGTTTGAGTTTTTCAACATGAGATATGCCTGTTTGGGTAATCTTATACTTGGCATAGTAGAAAGTCTGAGCCAGTATTTAACTGCTCTAGTGATGTGCGAGACAGACAGAGGGTATCTTCCAAGATCCCCGTACACCATGTGATGTGGTGTCCGTGTGTCCAAACCGAGAAGTCTCTTGCAGACGAACGTATGAACCTTCTCGATTTTGTCTGCGTTACCTATGCCCCATATCTCGGAGCCATAGAGTAAAGTCGACTGCACCTGCGAGTCGAAGAGCTTAAAAAGCACTTCTGGGTCAAAAGTGTGTAGGCTCCAAATTGCCTTCAAAATTTGGACAGATTTCTGTTTTCCTTTTGTGGCCAGATCTTCAGTACACATGTTCATAGATAACTTAGTGGAAAAGACAAAGCCAAGGTACTTATACTGATTGACTACTTCTAGAGTTCTATTGTCAAGAAACCATTTTTCACCTTTCGCTAGGTGACCATCCTTACGAAAAACCATAACCTCTGTTTTTCCTATGTTGATTGTTAGACCTAATCACTGGGACACATTGTTCAAGCTATCTAGTTGATTTTATAGTACAGAAGGAGTGGTAGAGAGAAGAACTACGTCATCTGCAAATAAGAGAAAGTAGAGTTCTCGTGTTCCCGGCAGAAGCTGGACGCCATGTTTACCGTACATGCGGACGGGTCTGCAACCGAGTTCATGTATAGAGCGAATATTATCGGGCGAGAGAGAGAGAGAGAGAGAGAGAGAGAGAGAGAGAGAGAGAGAGAGAGAGAGAGAGAGAGAGAGAGAGCATTATTAACAACTTTAAACAGCCACCTGCAAAATAACCCTATGTCAGATTCTCAACTGTTTGGTTTGACCCGAACGATTTACTGACATCATCGTGGTGCTAAATTTGAAGAACGATGTACTTAACGTTTTGAACATCCTTTCATCATCGGAAGCCATAGAGAATGCTGAAGATGACTGGAGAGTGCTGTCACGGCAGTCTGAATGCTGTCTTGAGAACGACCACAAGCCTTTCATAAGTGCATGCAAAGGGCAGGACAAGAGGGTCCTTTGGAGGCAGGCTCCTCAGACGTGCACGTGTTCGACTAGACGTCTTTAAGATGAGGACCTCGTTCGAAAACCTTAATCCATCCACCTTGGAGCAAGTCCCTGTCAACAAGTACAAAAGCCTTAGTTTTGACCATTTCTTCTGGGGAGAGAGGCTCCCGCAACCAGGGCGAGGAACGAGGCGGAGCGGCGGCAAGACACAGATAACTTGATTAGCAGCCGCCTTGTAAAGAAACCCCAACATTAACGATGTGGGGGCACTCGACGCGCAGTGCGGCGCGGGAAGTCCCTGTGTTGGTCCCAACAGGTGGAGGACCTCGACTCGGGGAGTGGCACCTCAGCGGCAGAGAAGGCACGAATCAAACTGCAATTACCGCCCCATCCAGGCGCGACCGAGGCAGAAAGCAACATGACTCCTGACGGGTGTGTTTATTCAGTCACGGGACTTCTTTTCAGTTACTCGCCTCTTGCTCGAGGGCCGCCCAGAGACCACGAGGACGACGAGGAGGATCTTGGAGCGAAGGACCAGGCTTCTTCAGCAAGCCCTCCGCGATTGTGTTGACACTTCGCGAGTTCGCATGTCGCGTCCATCTTGCCCTTACCCAGCTGACAAGGAGAACTCGAGAGGAAAATACTGGATAAACTCGCCCCCACTGTGGCTCGAGCCGCAATGAGTTGCACCCCGGGCTGCCTACTCTATGTTGGGCACGACTACCACGCTGAAAGCCCTCGTCTTTGCAGGAAGCTCAAAGAGACCTGGGAAAACCATGGGCTGGATGGGACGACCGAGACTCGCCACCCTCGTGTCGATGGCGAAAAGCACATTTTAATAAAAGAAATAGTAAGAAAAATGACCGAAGGCGAAATGTAGGGGAATCATTGTTGAGAGTGGCCCTGATTGGAAAGTGGTGGACCACGATGTCCGAAAGTGTTTGTAAAAAAAAAGTAGTCGACAATGCGATCGAAAAGCGGCCACGGTCGAAAAATGATCGACATTTGGCTGGAAATATGACATATTCGAATAAAGAGTCGACAGCATGACCAAAAGATGGCCACAAAAATAACGCACAATAATGACTTTTCAAAAATGTCATACTGCGCATGTGAGGCAGGGAGCGGTGGCACACTCCTGTAAAACATATTACCTCTAGAGTGGCCACACCTGTCTGATGCCTAGGAATGGCACTAAAGGAAGCCTGGGGAAACACTTGGTAGAAGCGCCCGAAGAAGTCATGAAGTGTCCATAGCCATTGGTTCCAGCTGATGAGGAAAGGATCAAAGCGGATTCCCCTGTCTCATAATTATAATTATCATTGTCCAAATTTGTGTTGCAATGTAAACGTGGATACCATTATGGTCCAAACGTGCTTGTTCTTTCTGATAGAAGCTCAGTAGAAGCTG
>JAWQFJ010001323.1:60000-77500 GCA_034096865.1 Theodoxus fluviatilis
AACTTTTCCGTATTTTGCACTTTTCCTGAAAGCGCGCTTTTCTGACCACGTGCTGTCGCACCGCGCTACTCTTGAGGAGAGCAAAGGAAAGGAAAACTCGCAGTCGGAGAAGCCAGGTGCGCGCCGAGGCCAGGGTAAGGCCCATTAGCCTCTCGGATGACACAATGAAGTCAACTGGCCCTAATCTGTCTACGACGAGCGCTGGGCACCGGGGTTGCACCTGTGCCATTGTGAGTGCCCAGGTGTGCAAGTTGCCCCCCGACCCAGGAGCCAGCTCGACCAGGCGCCACCTGCGGTGGTAAGGTCCTCAATGGACAGGCTGAATGTTCCCGCGCTGCCAGCCCTCGCCGCTGCAATGGCGGCCAGAGCTAAGAGCTTTTAGGGGTGAAGCTCGCAGGAGTCGTGCTGGGACAGAGGAGCCACTTCTCCCACGGGAACGCACGGCTCCGCCGCCTTATCGCGACCCGCGGTGCGTTCTGTCTCCCTGATACGTAAACTGTACGTCTCTGTCTCCCTGATACGTAAACTGCACGTCTCTGTCTCCCTGATACGTAAACTGTACGTCTCTGTCTCCCTGATACGTAAATTGTACGTGTCTGTCTCCCTGATACGTAAACTGTACGTCTCTGTCTCCCTGATACGTAAACTGTACGTGTCTGTCTCCCTGATACGTAAACTGTACGTGTCTGTCTCCCTGATACGTAAACTGTACGTCTCTGTCTCCCTGATACGTAAACTGTACGTCTCTGTCTCCCTGATACGTAAACTGTACGTGTCTGTCTCCCTGATACGTAAACTCTATGTCTCTGTCTCCCTGACACGTAAACTGTACGTGTCTGTCTCTCTGATACGTAAACTGTATGTGTCTGTCTCCCTGATACGTAAACTGTACGTGTCTGTCTCCCTGATACGTAAACTGTACGTGTCTGTCTCCCTGATACGTAAACTGTACGTGTCTGTCTCCCTGATACGTAAACTGTACGTGTCTGTCTCCCTGATACGTAAACTGTACGTGTCTGTCTCCCTGATACGTAAACTGTACGTGTCTGTCTCCCTGATACGTAAACTGTATATGTCTGTTTCGCCGACACAGTTTCTGCGGCATTCACAGGCGGCGAAACTTGTCTCGATGAGACAATTCAACTGTCTTCACCAATCGCCTCGTAACAATCCTCGCTTCATGTGGCATTAGCCGCGAAATTTACATTGCTGTCCCGAACTTCCCTCTGAATGATGATGTAGGAATATGGAGCATGCCCATTAGCTAACTACCTAAACTGTATATTGTATATAAAACAAATTAGGTGCATACTCTAAATCATTAAACACTTGAAACGCTGTACGCAGGAGACAAAGTTTTCCTTGCTAAAACTGCTCGGAAACAAGCATCTTGAATGCACCTAGGGTGCATTTGTTGGGCGTTGAATCTCGAGAGAATCTCGATGGCTAGGTGTTGTCTACGTTTCTCCCTCATTAGCCGTGGGTGCGTCTCGCTCACCCTCGACTAGCCATCGAGGCGAGCCACTTGCCTAACAGAGACGCCCATACACAAGTTTCTATCTCACCGATTCTTCGCGATGCAAGTGCGGACAAAATATGACGTGCGGTTTCCAAGAAAATTGCGTTTCCAAACATTCCCTAGATGTAACGAGACTTGGAACCTGGCTGCAGTCGTTCAGTGAGAGGGATGGAATATAGAACTGGGTTGCATCTACGGTTGTTTACTGCACGAAAAGCAATTTGAAACCGAGTCGCAATTCTGATCGTTCACTGTGTGAAACACGAAATGCAAACTTTTCCCCACATGCACAGCAGTTCTTTGTATCATAAGCTAACTGGAATTGGGTGGCACGTATTGTCATTTACTGTCACAAATGAAGCTTGGGACTGGGTTGCACGTGCAGTATTTCACTGTCTGAAATAATGTTTACAACTGGAGTGCCCACACAGCTGCTAGTAATGTCTGGATCAAAAGAGTGAAGGGAGTAGACAGTGAATCCTAGTTTTGCATAACGTAATGTGTTCCCATAGCTTTCTGAAAATGAATAAAGGGAGAACATTTGAACGAAAAAGAAGAAGATGATGATGAGGACCTAGAAGAAGATGATGATGAGGACCTAGAAGAAGAAGAAGAAGAAGAAGAAGAAGAAGAAGAAGAAGAAGAAGAAGAAGAAGAAGAAGAAGAAGAAGAAGAAGAAGATAATTTAGCAGCAGCAGCAGATATAATTTCTGAACACTGTATTATTTCAAGCTTCAAAAGAGACATAGAACGTAAAAATGTTTAGCCATTTGCCTCAAAAACAAAGTAGGAATACAATGTGACTATTCCTCCCTTCAAAAGCCAATATCAAGGCACCAACAGCAAGACAGAAACTACATGAAAATGTCCATGTCACTGTTAGCTTTATTAAAAATGCACAGCATTCCACATTGTGACACAGAGTATGATCTTTTCTTACCCACAACATTCACATAATTTCTGAAAATAGTACTTGGGTCAGCATCATCCATTCAGCAACATCATTATCAAGATAACTCTAGACAACATGAATGGGGGTGTCACTAAAATCCAAACATTCGTATGTCTCGTATGTACAGGTGGACAATTTACCAAGATCATGAAAGATAATACACTAAGTCTAGAAGTTAATCAATCATGCTGGCACACACACACATACACACACACACACACACACACACACACACACACACTCTTTTTCTCTCTCTCTCTCTCTCTCTCTCTCTCTCTCTCTCTCTCTCTCTCTCTCTCTCTCTCTCTCTCTCTCTCTCTCTCTCTCTCTCTCTCTCTCTCTCTCTCTCTCTCTCATGCACCCCACAATTTTGCACACACACCAAGGAAAGCAGCCACCTCAGGCAGATTTGGGCTTCCAATGGTATGTCCTTTACTGATGCTTGGTGGACAGTTTCTTGCCACATGGCAACTGGGGACATTTTCTTGCACTCTCGACCAATTTCATGTATCATGCTGACACGCTCAACAGAAGCTTTTTTGCCACATTGATATAACCTATGTCATTTCCAGCCATATATTGAGGCATTCCAGGACAATATCATCCCACACAACCACACTCTCAAGAAGAATTTTCTCCTGCATTGAAGCGCTCTCTACCAACTCCTTGTCATGTAATGGTGCACTCCTTTTCAATCCCCTGACACATTTCTGAGGCACAGAGTGGCAGTCCCATCCCTGATGTGGACACTCATGAAGAACTTCTGGCCACACATGAGATTTCTAGGGCAGTTTCTTGCAGCCCTTGATGACGAGTGGGGTTTTGGGCTGGGGGTATCGCTGCAGCAGCTTGTTGACTTGGGAGGAAGGTAGCCTGCCTGAACCCTCCACCGACTCTCCCTTCTTGACAGCCTCCTTGGCCCTCTTGGCAGTGGCCTGAAAACACACAGATACTTTTAGGCCCACCATTCAAGGAATGCATTTTCTAATAGCATGCTTTTAACCCTTACCCTGGCATCATAATTGGGACTGTTAGGTCTATCTGTGCTACTTATTTTTTTCTACAAGAAGGGCAAAGTCCACACGACTCACATGCTGAGAGGATGTGAAAAATGGCTGTTTTTTAGACAACATTTACGGCCCCTGCTACCTTGACCTTGAAGCAAGGTCAAGTCAATATGTATGTTTTTTGACGCCTTGTCATCATACACCATCATGCCAAATTGGGTGTTGATAGACTTAATAGTCTCCGAGAAAAATTCAACGTTAAAGTTTTTTACGGACGACAGGACGCCCGGATGCCCGGATGGACAACACAGGTGACCTAGTATGAAAGTATAACATGTGTACTACAATGATATGAAGTTTGGAGGAGTTACATTCCACAGTTCAGGGTCAAGGTCACTTCAAAATATGTATACAATCCAACTTTAAAGAGCTCCTGTGACCTTGACCTTGAAGCAAGGTCAAGTGTACGCCTTGTCATCCTACACCATCATGCCAAATTGGGTGTTGATAGACTTAATAGTCACCGAGAAAAATCCAACGTTAAAGTTTTTTACGGATGACAGGACGCCCGGACGCCTGGACAAACGCCCGGACGGACACCCGGACGCTCGGACAGATGATATGGATGACCTAGTATGAAAGTATAACATGTGTACTACAATGTTATGAAGTTTGGAAGAGTTATCTTCCATAGTTCAGGGTCAAGGTCACTTTAAAATATGTATGCAATCCAACTTTAAAGACCTCCTGTGACCTTGACCTTGAAGCAAGGTCAATCAAACTGGTATCAAAAGATAGGGATTACTTTGCCCTATATACCATATATAGGTCAAGTATCCAATCTTAAAACCTTCAGAGAAAATTGGGAAAATGTGAAAAATGGCTGTTTTTAGACAACATTTATGGCCTCTGCGACCTTGACCTTGAAGCAAGGTCAAGTCAATATGTATGTTTTTTGACGCCTTGTCATCATACACCATCATGCCAAATTGGGTGTTGATAGACTTAATAGTCTCCGAGAAAAATTCAACGTTAAAGTTTTTTACGGACGACAGGACGCCCGGATGGACAACACAGGTGACCTAGTATGAAAGTATAACATGTGTACTACAATGATATGAAGTTTGGAGGAGTTACATTCCACAGTTCAGGGTCAAGGTCACTTCAAAATATGTATACAATCCAACTTTAAAGAGCTCCTGTGACCTTGACCTTGAAGCAAGGTCAAGTGTACGCCTTGTCATCCTACACCATCATGCCAAATTGGGTGTTGATAGACTTAATAGTCACCGAGAAAAATCCAACGTTAAAGTTTTTTTACGGATGACAGGACGCCCGGACGCCTGGACAAACGCCCGGACGGACACCCGGACGCTCGGACAGATGATATGGATGACCTAGTATGAAAGTATAACATGTGTACTACAATGTTATGAAGTTTGGAAGAGTTATCTTCCATAGTTCAGGGTCAAGGTCACTTTAAAATATGTATGCAATCCAACTTTAAAGACCTCCTGTGACCTTGTCCTTGAAGCAAGGTCAATCAAACTGGTATCAAAAGATAGGGATTACTTTGCCCTATATACCATATATAGGTCAAGTATCCAATCTCAAAACCTTCAGAGAAAATTGGGAAAATGTGAAAAATGGCTGTTTTTAGACAACATTTATGGCCTCTGCGACCTTGACCTTGAAGCAAGGTCAAGTCAATATGTATGTTTTTTGACGCCTTGTCATCATACACCATCATGCCAAATTGGGTGTTGATAGACTTAATAGTCTCCGAGAAAAATCCAACGTTAAAGTTTTTTACAGACGCCCGGACGGACGAAAAGGGTGAGTACATAGACTCACTTTTGCTTCGCATGTGAGTCAAAAAGCTATTATTTCCAGGTCGAGACACCCACCCTTTTTTTTGGTTTTTGCACAAGCCCTTCCAATTATCCAGCAGAGTGTAGTAAAACTTGTACAGTAAGTACTCACAATTGTAGAGAGAACAAATCCATGTCATTGTTATTAGATAATGGTCATGCTGAATTTTGGGGTAATTTTTTGAAGGCACGCTTCATTGCCTTCCCCCCTCATCGCTCACAGCATATGCAGTGACTGGCATGCATGCATGGCCCAGGTACAACCTTGCAGCACATGCTGCTACTACAGGAACAAGGGTTAAACATTGTATCCACCTTTCTTGGCCCTCTTGGTAGCAGCCTGAAAACACACAATCATTCTCATAGGCCCATCTTTCAAGGACTGCATTTTTTATGTTAAGATTTTAAATACTAAATCCACCACTATTGGTCTTTTTGAAAGCAGCCTGAAAACACACAGATAACTGGGACATTATTCAAGTACTGCATTTTTTATATCAAGAATTTAAATACCTAATTCTTGGGTCTCTTGGCAGTTGGCTGCATCACCAATTAATTGTGGCATATTTATAAAAAAAATTACATCAAACAATGAATCCACTATTCCTGGGCTTCTAGTGGCAACCTGAATACACACAGATAATAGGCCAAACATTATGTCTCCCTTTCCCTGAATTCATGACTGACTGACTGTCTGTCTGTCTGTCTGTCTGTCTGTCTGTCTGTCTGTCTGTCTGTCTGTCTGTGTCTGTGTGCCTGCCAACTTGTCTGTCTGTGTATGTATTTGTGTGCATCCGACTTTCTATACTCTCTCTCTCTCTCTCTCTCTCTCTCTCTCTCTCTCTCTCTCTCTCTCTCTCTCTCTCTCTCTCTCCTCCCCTCTCTCTCTCTCTCTCTCTCTCACTCTCCCTCCCCCCCCCCCCCTCCCCTCTCTCTCTCTCTCTCTCTCTTCTCTCTCTCTCCTCTCTCTCTCTCTCTCTCTCTCTCCCTTCCTCCCTCCGTCCCTCCCTCCGTCCCTCCCTCCCTCTCTCTCTCTCTTCTCTCTCTCTCTCTCTCCCTCCCCTCCCCTTCCTCCCTCCCTCTCCTCCCTCTCTCTCTCTCTCTCCTACTTCTCTCTCTCTCTCTCTCTCTCTCAGTCTCTCTCTCTCTCTCTCTCCTCTCACAACCCTTTACCCCCTGCCTAAATCCCCATCTCTCTACCCCCACCCCCCCTCCTTCTTTGTGGTGGGACATTCGGGCTGCAGCTGTGTGTTAGGGCCACCTGTACAGGTAGCAGGAATCAGCTTGATCACAGAGCCAGTGTCACCTGAGTCAACATGCTTACTCTTCAGGTGTGCCTCACCTGAAAGAAACTAACTGATACTCCCTGAAGCCACAAAGCTCGCCACCTCCTTCTACCCCTACCTCCTCCTCCCCCCCCCCTCCTTCTACCCCTACCTTCTCCTCCTCCCCCCCCCCCCATCTCTCTCTCCTTTTCCTTACCCCCCTTGACCCTATCCCATCCCCCATTCCATCTCCTGCTCCTAAGCCACTTGCTCCAGGAAAACTAAACCACAACATCTGCCTTGTCACAACCAGATAATCCAGTCTGTGAAAAGTTCTGTAGTAAACACCCTCTTTCTTTCATTCCCAGTCTTTCTCATATACTTTGTAATCTCTCTATCTTCACACACACATACCCTACACACACACACACACACATATGCACTCACACACACACACACAAACATATGCACTCACACACACACACACATGCACACATACATGTACACACACACATACATGTATACACACACACATACATGTATACACACACACATATATGAAGATGTTCTCCACCTCCATCCTATGCATAGATTCCCCCCCTCCCCCCAACGTTCTGTCTCAACTCCAAAGTGAGGCAGGGGGGACTAACATTGGGATAGCACTCCAGACAAATGAATCTCAACATTTTGGCCATCAACCCTTCTGCAACAAGACGGGAGGGAGGGAGAAAGAGAAAGAGAGAAAGAGAGAGAGAGAGAGAGAGAGAGAGAGAGATACTGGACAGCAGGCAAGCATAGACACACACAGACTGATGTACAGACAGGCACACAGATAGGCACAGGCAGACAAAAAGACACACAGAGAAAGGCACACAGACAGACACACATGCAGACACACAGGCAGACAAAACAACACAGAGAAAGGCACATGAGCACACATGCAGACACACAGAGGCAGACAAAACGACACACAGAGAAAGGCACATGACCACACATGCAGACACACACACACAGACAGACAAAACGACACACAGAGAAAGGCACATGACCACACATGCAGACACACACACACACAGGCAGACAAAACGACACACAGAGAAAGGCACATGAGCACACATGCAGACACACACACAGGCAGACAAAAGACACACAGAGAAAGGCACATGAGCATACATGCAGACACACACAGACAGACAAAACGACACACAGAGAAAGGCACATGAGCACACATGCAGACACACACAGGCAGACAAAACGACACACAGAGAAAGGCACATGAGCACACATGCACGCAGTATTGCCAAAGGTTAAGCTGACATAGGAGACCTTCACCATGACATGAGCAGTGTATGACACTTGCTCATTTCGAGATACAGAGCAGAAAAACAAAAAATCTAAGTGGGGGCCAAAGTTGCCCATTCACAGAGTATGGCTATGTTGAAGAGCTTGATCACGAATCTATGTGTCTGTGCTGGTTTTTAAAAACATGATATGTTAATATGATGATGATAATATTCATAACACAATTTTAAAAAAAAGAAAGATAAATTACCTTGTTTAGCTACCAAGATAGTAGTAATATGCATCATCAGGATGCCCTGTGCAAGTATATGCCTAGGGCTATTCATTTTCTTCTCAATAACACTATTTCGGTTCAGTTCAGATCAGTCTCTTAACCCTGAGATGGGTTGTTGAGGCACCACTGATGACTTTCAGACAATCTTCCTCCATCGATCTCTATCCTCTGTAGCTCGCTGTGAGTCAGCAAAGGTCAAGCCTGTCTACTCTTTGATGTTGTCTTCCCACCTCTTTCTCTGCCTGCTTCTCCTTCTCCCACCTGGTACGGTACCTTGCAGGATGGTCTTGGCCAGCCCACTGCCTCTTGACACGTGGCCGTACCACTTCAGCTTTCTGCTTTTCACGATTGAGAGCAGGTCTTCGTACTGTCCAATTGCTCTCCTGATCCTGTTGCTCACTTCCTCATTCATGACATGGTCTTTATATGAGATGTTCAGAATCTTGTGGTAGTATCTCATTTCCAGGGCTTGTATCCGTCTCTGTAGTTCAGATGTGAGTGTTCAGGACTCGCATGCATACAAGAATACGGAGATGGCCAGCATGCCCATGAGCCTGATCTTCGACGCGAGAGTGATATTTCTGTCACGCCATATTGGCTTCAACTTTGCCAATGCTGCTGTTGTTTGTGCTATCCTGGACAGTATCTCTGGTTTGGACTCTTCATCAGTCACGATAGATCCCAGGTATTTGAAGTTGTTCACAGCTTCCAGTTTTTGGCCCTTCACTTTGATTTCCATTTTGAAGCCCCGAGGATTGTTCGTCATCACCTTGGTCTTCTCGGCGCTGATCTCCATGCCATATGCCTGTGAGGTCTTGTCCAGGTGCTCGACATAATTAGTCAGCTCCTCTTCACTTCCTGCTAATCCATCAATGTCATCGGCAAAACGTAAGTTGGTGATCTTTCTGCCACAGATGCTGATTGATCCTTCATGGTCTGCTAGGGCATCAGTCATTATCCTTTCGAGGAAGAGGTTGAAGAGTGTGGGGGAGAGTAGACAGCCCTGTCTGACTCGACCGTTGTCCTGAACCATTTGCCTGTGGTACCATTGAACAGGACTGCGCTGGTCGCGCTGTCATAGATATATATGTTCGACGACTTTGATGATCTTGGAGCTGATGTTGTAGCTTCTCATTGTTGCCCACAGCGCAGCATGCCAGACTCTGTCAAATGCTTTCTTAAAGTCTATAAAGACATGGTACAGATCTTGTTGGTGTTGTAGATGTTTCTCACACAGGACTCTCAGATTGAAGATCTGTTCGGTGGTGCTCCTACCTGGTCTAAAACCTGCCTGCTCTTCAGCAATGATTTTCTCTGCCTGAGGTTTATTATTTTTTAAGAAATCTATATATAAAGTGGCATTGGTTCAGTAACACAAAATATCTACGATCTCCCAGAAATCTTTGTTTCAAACAATACCTATTCTGGCAATTTATTCACCACCTGGGCTCCCCAGAAGAGTCTGACAACCAGCGAATGGGGGCAGCATAAAACCCAAGCTTGGCCCAACAGCTCCCTTTACAATGAATTACACAGAGTCCAAACTCAGCAGGGAATGGGCAGAAAAAGTTTGCATTCCAGGCAGGGACTGAACCAGCCATCTCTTCATGCACATCAAAGTGCTCTGACCACTGAGCTATTCAGCTCTATGGCAAAGTCTGCCTACATTACCACCTTATAATCATCACAAGTTTTCAAGTTTTTTTTTTCTGGCCTTAACTTAAGGCTGTTCTTTAATGGGTGAACTTTCCTCCACCCCCAAAGCACGTTCAAAGGGGCCAGCAAACCAAGGTTTGAGCCCAGCAGTTTCTTAACTTGATAACAAACTCTCTGCTCGTGAACATGCTTTGGAAGGATCCAGGAACCAGGCTTGAGGTTCCTAGAGCATGTAATGGGAACTACCTCAAAGCAGCACTCTGATTGGCTAGTCTGAAAGAGCCCTTTTGTGCCTGAGGGCTTGTTGTGTTGCGCAACATATGTAAACAAACATTGTCTGCAGCTTTTTGGGGGTTACTTCAGTTGACATGCAAAATGCCCATTTTTAGAATTACTCACACACATACAAAGAAATCATACCTAAAGGACAGTATCAATTTCTCAAAGCTTGTAGGACACATCAACAGCTCAACTACATTATTACACTATCAGAAAACGAATGACTGCGGCCTGGGGTTTGAAATCAGACAACAACCAATGTTACTGTTCCAGGCTTTTAACAATATACAAAACAACACAATAGGAGGTAATACTTAACTCGGTACCGGTGTGTCTTAATGAAGAGTTTAGACTCAAAACGTCGACTCTGTTGTTTTGTATATCGTTAAAAGCCTGGAACAGTAAAATTGGTTGTTGTCTTACTACATTATGTAAAATGAAATGTGGTTCATAGTAGCTAGGCCAAGGTTGGGCGTCTTTGTTTGGGCAGTAACATAATTATGCGTATCATTACAGTCAGCTAAGAAACCAAACCTGGGTTTGTCCAAACTACCAGACTCCAAACAAGTTTGCAGGTGATCTATTTGTATGCAGTACATGGTTTACCAATAAAGTTTGCCAACTAGCACCTGGTCAGCCCAGTCAAGAACAGGGTTACATGCCTCGACACCCTGGGTCCCACAGGATTTCTACCCTATGTCTGTCCTGAGAGTCATGATACAAAACTCCAAGCACACAGCCCATATCTTGCAGGGGACAGACAGAAAACATTTCAGATCTAGGTTGAGACCAAGCCTGCAGCTTTTCTGTTACAGAACAAGGTGCAATGGACTCCAGGGGTCTATGTCCTGTCAGCAATGAAATATTTGCAAGGCTTTCAGTAACCTATTACTCATGTCTGATATACCACAGTGGCAATACTAGTCAAGAACTAAAGAGGGCTTTCAGCCTGATATGAAAAAGTAACTGAAATGAGTATCCCTAACAATGGTTTTGATTAATATACCATAGGTCTTCATGATGCTGATGAAAGGAGGTCTATTAAAATTGTCAGGTTTAGTGTGAACCTCAAAGACATATCAAAGAAAAAGAGCCATGCATATTAGTGGTCATGAGTACTGTAGTAGTGTACTGGTTAGATTCAAGTTATCGATGGCAGAAATTGCAGGAACAATTAGTTGGTTGGGTTGAATAATAAGCTATAAAGCACCTGATATAATATCAATTATTAGCAATAACTAGCAGAATTCATAGTATTTAACATTTATTTTAAAATGTGTACAAATGTAAATGACAGAGACTATATGCCACATTTATGCAAACTATTGAGTATCCTTTTGATTTTGTACACTGCATCAAGGCGTATGCTATTTTCAGTGATTAAAAAGTATGTAAACTGTGCAACTTGCTCTCTGTGAATGCATACATTCCACACACACACACACACACACACACACACACACACACACACACACACACACACACACACACACACACACACACACACACACACACACACACACACACACACACACACACACACACACACACACTGCTCTTCACATGTTAACCTTTATTTAAGAACCCCATTAAAGTGAAAATCAATTTATTGGTTTAACTTGCTGGAAAATAATATTGATTTAGCAAACATAAAGTTAATAGATTTTTCTCTGTTACAAGCTGCATCTAGGTACACACAGAAAAACTAAATACCAAAAGCATATACATGTATACTTTTTCAAAAGGGTTTTTCTTTTCTTCATTTAATTGTTACCACAGAAGGGGAAGTAATAAACATGAGCTCCCTTATAATCAGCAGTCAAAGGGAAGCAACTCATTGAGTTTCCTTACGATCAGCAGTCAAAGGGAAGCAACTCGCACTACACGTCCTCTGTGGTAACCTGATGCAGTATATTGAACAGACATTGCAGCATAGGATAAAACGAAAGACAAAAAATAAAAAAAGGAAAAAGGTTTATTTCATTTCAGAGTTTCACAAGAATGATGCCTAAAGAAGAACTTCAGATTGTTAAAGGTGACTTATAAAAGGAGTGATTCACACAAGCAAATAAAAGGACACATGTTCATGTGTTCAAATCAAAGTTACTTGCCCTTGCAACAGCTTTGTCATTTTCAGCTACAGTACTGTACTTTCCAGACTAAGAACCTGACTCTTTTCCCTCTGTCATTATAATAATCAACATTGCTTATAAGTAGTAAGTAAGGCAATGCATCAACAATCTGACCCAACACACACACAAGCGAACACATGCACGAATGCATGTACACACACACACATGCACACACACACAAACACACATACATACCATCCCCACACTACAAAAAGGTTTCAAATGACTAAACTTTATCAGTTTCCCTCTTCTTTACTTATGCGTGAAGCATAGCATGATGCATAGTGAAGATGCTACCCATTTGCACTGCGTGAAGCATAGCATGATGCACAGTGAAGATGCATAGTGAAGATGCTACCCATTTGCACTATTTTTTTTCTGGTAAGGGGAAAATCAAATTCAGAGAACTTGACTTAATAGTTTTTAGTTCTTTTTTTAATGCAATTTTTCAAAAGACAAATATTATCTTGTGATTACAGGGAAAAGATGCATTAAAAATACTGTGTCTTGAATGAGTTAACCGGACAACCTACAAGCAACACAGAAAGTAAAAGTGCCCATAGCATCTTTGTCCTGAAAGGCCAGCACCCGTGACCGCCAGCTGATGAAGAAAACATTGAGCAGCTCCGGCAGTGGGTGACACCTTTTTGCACTACATGTATTCTCATAATGCAGATGTGCCACAATGCATGAATACAACTACAACAGGCTAAAGAAAAAAAAAGAAGAAGCTCAACAATAAAAACAAACCTTTCAAGAACTTTATTACTTAAATCTAATTATATATTCTAGAGAAAACAGTACACGGAAACAGCATGCTTCCACCATGCACAAGTGATTTTTCACTTTTGTTTAAAACTACAGAAACCAATACATTGCCTGCCCCCTTTGAAGTTTTCTGGATATTTACTTCAAGCAGTTCCATCGCCTTCAGCTCGGTTTACTCAAGCACTGTCTAATGCATCTACATGCCAGGCACCTCTCCCAGTGTGTACAGAGCCTGATGGAAGGGGCAGCTCCAGGTGGATAGATCCGCATCAACCTTCAGATATAGACACTGTGGCGAGGACTGCCATTCCCACTCTAGACGCTAAAGTCACAACACATGCTGTTGACTGGGCAGATCCGGCATCTTGCAGCACAAATTCACCGTCCTCTGGGACTGACAGATGCATACTACCAAACGTGCCTATCCCAGATTTTCAGTTTCCGTATTCTGACTGGCAAAATGTGGTATAATCCGTATTCCAGGACCAAAATTCGTATTTTTCACATACTCATTGTATCAACATAAGTAGGGATTCGGCCATTGTATATATTCACTGCATTTTGAAATAACAGAAAATGACTGACAACTAACGAAACTAAACATTCACATTGGAAAAGAAAATGCAACTCACTGCATTTCTAGTTCACTAGAGACTTCGCCTACTGCCTACTGACTCGGGTTCACAAAATGCTCACTTCGTAGCTTTCAGCGGTTAACCCGCTACACCAAGGGCAGCTGGTGTCAGCCCCATTCACTCAGCACTGCTTTCTTTCAGCTGCTGGTTATAGCAGCTCTTGAGTTGGTCTAGTTCTTCACTGGTGTACACTGTAGCAGCAGGTTTGGACTTGAGGACCTTCAAACTCTCAAGTGTACTGTCACCTAAACTGGATTGCTGATCTGTGGGGTTCTTTCTTAATCTTATGCAGGAAAACACTCGCTCACAATGAGCGCTTGAATGGGGGATTGTCAAAATCCCACCCATCACAGCAGACAGCTGCAGCCCTTTTTTCGTCCATAAGTCTGCGCCAAAATCATAACAAACAAGGGCCGGTAACTCTGTTACACCTGTTCTCAGCACTTAGTTATCAAAATGCTTTATTACTAAGACACAAACTTTTTTTAAAGCAAACAGTGTCAAAATCCGTAATTTTTTTGGCCTCTGCGTATAATTTCTGTATTCGAGGTCTATAATCCGTAAAAATACGGCAAAATTTGTAACGGTAGGCAGGTCTCATACTACTACTTGGCGTACTCCTACTACTGGGTAAAACTGCTGCTATGACAGCTTCTAATACTATTACTACTAATGTACCACTACTTCTCAAGCACAGTCACATAGTTTTATATGCTCTTAGGCAGCAGATAGCACTATTATGTAAATTTTTATAAGATATACTTGTCCTTTTAAATTGGCCTGTTTTAAAGCATCACACATTCTCATTCAAAGAGCAATAAAATATATTGTATGGTATTGTATTGTATTGTATTGTATTGTATTGTATTGTAGAAAACAAAGGAGAGCGGTTCTCACCTCAGCTTCAACAACGCACTTCTGGAAGTCCTGAATCTCCTTGGCACAGAGGCTCTGCACAAAGTCATTCTTCTTCCAGCAAGTCAACATGACTGATATTTCCTGCAGGCAGGGAGCAGCTGAAACATTGATAATGTTGTCATCAAGTCACAAGTAATTAATTATTTGATGCTAAATGATTCACAATATGTATTGAATGGAAAAGAAATATTGAAACATTTGGAATCTACAAGTGATACCCTACAACATAATTTTTTAAAACTTCCAAATGGTCTTGTCATTGGCAGTTAAGTTATAACTGGTCCATTATAGGTAATAATAAAGCAACTAAATTTTAAATGGCAACCTTCCATCCAATTTGGGTGTACAGTCCCAACAATGTAACCCAAAATTATTTGGGCCACACTATTCTTTACTCCAGCACCATCTCAACTCCTTGGGAAGTAAGCCAAAAGGCTGCTGATAAATAATCTAAAGTTACTGTTCACAAGTTTCCATCTCAACCATCATGGCTACCCTGTTTAGCAGCCAGTTGGATGGGCAACTGATGCTTGCATGAGCCTAGTGTTGTAATGGTCAGTAGTACAATACAATACAATACAATAAATACACTACAATACAATAAATACAATACTTGTAATGCATTTTATTGTCCCTTCAGTGAGAGCAAAGTGCATCTCACAATGCACCTTCACACCCTGCTGCAAAAACTGCAGACCTAATGCTGTAAGCACAAGGATTTGAAGAAAGATGCCAGTGGCCTCTTTCACTTCAATATCTCCCCCTGCACAGGCAATATACTTTGATGAACGGAAACGTCAACTTTGGTTACTATAATTAAATATATATTTGTAATGTTGCGCATTCAGACCAGCTAAAAAGGTCATGTAAAGGGAATATCTAAAGTTATTTCCAATTTACTAGCAAGTGGTACAGTGTTTACGGACACCTCGGGATGACAACAAATAGGAAAGCCTAAACTATTAACAAATTGATATCAGTCTGCAATAAAGGTGGTACCTTATGTTGTAACAAAAATCCATACTACCTGAAACTGTGTATATTTCAACACAGCATGTAGAAAAATAAATCACACGAGAAGAAAAAGGTGAACATTCTGAAGATCAACCACATCAACAAGTACAAACTTCCCAGTGAATTCGCTGATTATCATTATTATGATTATCATATGAATTATGATATACTCAGCCCGTCCCACAGCTGCATTGAACTACAACAAGAACGGCAGCAATTAAAATGCATGTATGTATATGGGTAAAATACAACAAAATATCATGTTAGTTTGGTTGATTCACTGGTGTTTCGTCATTCGGTGACTGAAGCAGTAAAACTAAACATCGGTCATAGTGACTATCATCAGATCCGATTCACGACGTTGTGCATCGACTTACTTTTTGACACATCGCCTCTGCTGGAGACAAAATCGCGAAGAATCGGAGGAAGGACTATCTTGTACGTCGGAGTATACTGGTAATTGTTAAACTTTCTTAAACTTCCCGTTTTGCTTCTAAACAAGATTGGTGTGAGAGAAGGCATAGTTGCAAGTGACAAGATTTTTCGCAATGGTGCAGTAGACCTTGAGTAAGGACGAAAGCGTGCTCTCAGGGGAAGTAACTCGATCCAGACCTGTTTACGACCAAACTGAGGGAAAAAATTAAAAGACTGATAGAAAAAATCCTCCGATAATAGCCACACTAATAGATTCGTCCAGTTATTAAAATGTTTCCGTTTAAATAGGATTTGATGATTAGAAATGGTAATAAAGATTTGACGACAACATCGAATAAGTAGCTTCCGGTCATAGCATTATTTACATTCGAAGATTTCCTCAGTGTGTTCCTTTAGCTAAGATGTCTTTGGATGAGCTCGAGCAGGTGAGAAATGCTTAATCTGATCTGGGTTGCACATATGAATATCATATTCTTTTGACATTTCTTTCATTGCGCTCAATGGGGCACTTTTGCCTGATGTCCAATCGACACCTTTTACTGCAATTTAAGGGGAGGAGACGGCGAACTGTGTCCTGTCAAATCGATAACATCGAGTATCGCATTTTAATGCGTAATGGTTGACTTGATTTAGTGCTTTTTCGACAGTATTATCACTGTTGTCCCCCTCCACTTCCCCACCCCCCGTTTCCTCATCTTTCTCTTTGGGATTTTACCGAACACTATGTGTCGCAGGCTGACACTACACTACTGTTAGTGTTACTTACACTTACAGGTGTTTTCTTACCTTCGTACCTTGTGTCTACTGTGGATAGTCTTATCGTCGTGTGGCAGGTTTAAACGTAGGCGTCTTCCGTGTTCGGCTGTTGTGACACCTTTCGAGAATAAAGAACAAGCGCTATTAATAGAAAGAACTTATTTTGTCTATATAAAGTCAAACCCACCCACCCACCCACCCACCCCCCTCTCTGTCTCTGTCTCTGTCTCTGTCTGTCTGTCTGTCTGTCTGTCTGTCTGTCTGTCTGTCTGTCTGTCTGTCTGTCTGTCTGTCTGTCTGTCTGTCTGTCTGTCTGTCTGTCTGTCTCTCTCTCTCTCTCTCTCTCTCTCTCTCTCTCTCTCTCTCTCTCTCTCTCTCTCTCTCTCTCTCTCTCTCTCTCTCTCTCTCTCTCTCTCTCATTTTGGTGACATATAGCCAGACTAGAAAACAGAATGAAGCTGGTTTCAATAGAGAGTTATGAAGAACGTTGGTACAAACACATGAAAATATAAGAAAAGCAGAAGGAACAGCTGAACAGTGGTGAAGATTCCACTTATACAGATGGATCAAAAAGGGAATGGGATTGGAAAATTACCTGGTACAAATAGAAAAAAGGTGTTTAGAGATGTTTTTGTAGGGTTTTGTAAGCAGATGTCAGACATACATCCATAAATTTAGGTACAGAGACTTGCAATCAATATCATGTCCATCTTGTAG